>JAVTVY010003016.1:0-34094 GCA_036873755.1 Hanleya hanleyi | reverse complement strand
CTACTATCCATACCATCCATACCATCACTACCATCCATACCATCACTACCATTCATACCATTCCTACCATCCATACCATCACTACCATCCATACCATTCCTACCATCACTACCATCCATACCATCACTACCATCACTACCATCCATACCATCACTACCATTCCTACCATCCATACCAGCACTACCATCCATACTATTCCTACCATCACTACCATCCATACCATCACTACCATCCATACCATTCCTACCATCACTACCATCCATACCATCACTACCATCCATACCATCACTACCATTCCTATCATCCATACCATCACTACCATCCATACCATCACTACCATCCATACCATCAATACCATCCATGCCATCACTACCATCCATACCATAACTACCATTCCTACCATCACTACCATCACTACCATCCATACCATCACTACCATCCATACCATCACTACCATCCATACCATCACTATCATCCATACCATCACTACCATCCATACCATCCATACCATCACTACCATCATACCATCACTACCATCCATACCATCACTACCATCCATACCATCACTACCATCCATACCATCACTACCATCCATACCATAACTACCATTCCTACCATCACTACCATCCATACCATCACTACCATCCATACCTTCACTACCATCCATACCATCACATCCATACCATCCATGCCATCACTACCATTCCTACCATCACTACCATCCATACCATCACTACCATCCATACCTTCACTACCATCCATGTGAATGTAAATTTAAATTTGACACATACTGGCCTTCGATGGATTCTTTTGAAATTTGGTACATATGGTCAGTATCATGTGTAGGTGTGCACAAACTGTTTTTGAGCTGATTTGACGTTTTCTTCAGTTACTCCCCTTGATTTTAGTCTGAAATCCTTGTATTTGGCACCTACTGTCATTTCGACCTAATTCATCAGGCTGATGAGCTTACTTTTGCAGCTTATGCTAACAAAAAATTTGTTTTAAAGTTACTGATACATGTATACATAAGTGCATAACCGGGAGTGAGGGAATATGCACCACCGCAGAGTAAGAGTAACTGGAGTTTAATTTGCTCCTACAAATACCAATCTAGGCCCTTATGTATCCCCCCCCCCTCCCCCCAACCTGATTTCCAAACCTGCCTACACCACTTACACAACAATGATAGCTTATACATGTACAGTATTATGACAATTGCAACAATACAAACAACATACAGTCCAGAAAGGTTCATTTGCATGGTTAACCTTTGTCTATAACAACATTCAGGAGATAAAAATGTCTGTATGTTTTTACGGGCGTATTTTGGGTTCAATTGAACTCTTGTTTTATTGTCTTTTAAGGTGGCTGTGTATGGTAAAACAGGTCGCTGTTTGTACTGCAGTCTTCAGGAATAGTGATGATGGAAGAAAATCACAAGGTTGTATTTTCTGGAGAAACAGTATAGCAACAAACTTTCCCAACCCAGACCAATGTAGACGCACCTCTCCCGGGCTTTGTGTCACAGGAACTGGCTGAGCGACATAGTGTAAGTTGAAGTAAATTATTCATATCTGTTAGGAGAACATGAAACACATCAGTTCCACATTGCCAAGGTTGGCGGCTGTCACCTTCTCTCCCCCCCCCCCAATCATGAAGGGGAATACAGAAATCACTTTCGTATTGCTGTACCGTGGATGATATCTCAGCTGCTATTTGATCGAAACATACATGAAGATGCTTAGTACCTTACTGATGTGCATTTTCACATTCTGAATGGCCCTTCAATATATGCTTATCTAGTGCATATCTCGAATACCATCAAACTGCTCACTATGAATCAGATTTCTGTGACTTGATAACTTGGAGTTATCGAAGAATCGAGAGGTTTTCAGATGCACAGCTTCGTATATAAATTTGAAAAAAATATTACTTGTTGTTTGATAGATCTGTATATCTCGAACCCTATGCTGTTAGTTATATGAACATAAAATGGTCTGATCAGTGATGAGAGTGATCTGAATTTATTGTGTTTTGTTTTAGCCAGTTTTGTACGGGTCAATGTTTGACTGCCATTATCATGAAACTGGAATATCTGTATGTTCAACCATATTTGTTTCCTGTATTAATTTATTATGATAGCTCGGGCATTCAGAATATACTAATCGTTTTTCATTGTTTGACTTCCAGGTTATGTTTGCAACCAGTTCAAGGGCACACTGTGGTCCAAAGTAAGGAGAGGCATCACTCAGAAATGCCATGACGCAGCAAGGTCAGATAGAATCCGCCAGAAAACACCATTGAAGCAGCATGATCTCCACATGTCAGAAGAGCTGGTGGACTCTTCTTCAGCTTCACCCTCATCTGCCAACGACAGTCCCCCAAGGAATGCTAAAGGCCATCCCACAACAGGTGGAAAAAGACCAAGGCAGATTTTTTTAAACCTTTGAGGGATGAAAAAAAACATTCTACTTGACACAGACTTTCAATGTGCTTCCCATTTTGTGCTCGGGTGTTTTAAGACGTGATACAATATATATTTTATGCTGTTAAAGAATAAAAGGTGGAATACGCGTGGATTTTGCCTTTGCTGGTGGTTATTTTAAGGGATGGATGATATTGCAGGAGGAATCAGGACAGACTAGACAGTCTGTACAAATGACATGCCCTTTCAGATAGAAGATGCCCCCTCCCCCACACCCCAGGAATTCTGTACAGATGGTGTTTCAGTGCTGGCCGGGAGAGGAGAGTGATCACTCTCCTCTCGCCTCCACTCTCCTGAAAGTAAACTAAATACCTATGATGCTTACGAATATCTGATATTGCTCTCCTCTGCTCGCCTGAAGAAACTTGGAGGAGAGTATTCGGCAGCTGGCCTGCATTTTACTCACGATCCCCACGCCATCCCCTAGGGTTACTGTGGAGATGTTGCCATACCTCTTTGTGGGGTTTTCTGCCCCATATTGGAATTACTGCCCGGCAGATTCCCCACCTGGGGATATTGTGGGGTTTTCTGCCCCACAGATTCCCCACGTGGGGATGTTGTGGGGTTTTCTGCCCCGCAGATTTCCCACGTGGGGATATTGTGGGGCTTTCTCTCCCATATTGGAATTACTGCCCCGCAGATTCCCCACCTGGGGATATTGTGGGGTTTTCTGCCCCGCAGATTCCCCACATGGGGATATTGTGGGGTTTTCTCTCCCATGCTGGAATTATTGCCCCGCAGATTCCCAACGTGGGGATGTTGTGGGGTTTTCTCTCTCATGCTGGAATTACTGCCCCACAGATTCCCCACGAGGGGATGTTGTGGGGTTTTCTGCCCCGCAGATTCCCCACGTCGGGATATTGTGGGGTTTTCTCTCCCATGCTGGAATTACTGCCCCGCAGATTCCCAACGTGGGGATGTTGTGGGGTTTTCTGCCCCGCAGATTCCCCACGTGGGGATATTGCGGGGTTTTCTCTCCCATATTGGAATCACTGCCCCGCAGATTCCCCACCTGGGGATATTGTGGGGTTTTCTCTCCCATGCTGGAATTACTACCCCGCAGATTCCCCACGTGGGGATATTGTGGGGTTTTCTGCCCCGCAGATTCCCCACTTGGGGATATTGTGAGGTTTTCCGTACATTGCTGGAATTACTGCCCCACAGATTCCCCACGTGGGGATGTTGTGGGGTTTTCTGCCCCGCAGATTCCTCACGTGGGGATATTGTGGGGTTTTCTGTACCATGCTTGACTTACTGCAGAAATATTTTGTGTCTATCCCATACCAGCTTTAAATATAGTTCCCCGCATCATCCCCACATGTAGGGAACACGTGGGGCTGAGGTTGGGATAGTGTGGGGATTTAATTCAGCTAAGCAGCATTAAGAAACTCCTTTTCCACGACTAAGTCCAATGTGGGGATTTTACCAAATCCCTACACATTCCCCACATTGGCTGCCCGACATAAACCCCACAAATTCCCCAGCTTATTGGTTTGTAAGGGAAGTTCTATTTTCCATTGCTGTGATTCTTTCACTCAAATTTGGCAAGAATAAGATCGCCGAGTTCAAGATCTCTGGCGCTATGTTTCGTACTTTGTGTCTACTTGTCAGTGATAGGAATTAGCTGAGGAACATCAAGATGTTTTATCTCGTATCATTCAGAATTGGTCTCTCCCCTTTTCCGAATATAATTTATACTTTTGTAATATACTCTTATACTTTAGCAGCTTAGAATTTGGTGTTAATAATTCCATGTGATAAATCGACTAATTATGGAAGCAGAATTTCTTCCTGGACGACGTCTGGGTAGTGGCTTTCGGATCTGATGCTTATATTATACCCGACTGGTGCTGGAGTTAACCTCCTTGTGAGCAAGTCTCTACGCAGTAGTTTGTAGTTTCGAAAATGAACAGTGCAGTAACTGACTGCTTAACATTGTGCAGAAGCTCATCACACGCACATGTACCTACTGAGAAAAACGGTCATACCGACATTAAATGATGCCGTTGGAAAGATATTCCATATTTCGGTTTCATCACGTTTAAATGGCAGTTGTGCAGAGGGGTGCTGCAAGATTCAAAATTAACGTTAAATTTGCAAAAAACGATGTTATATATTATCTTTCAACGCAGGAAATATGGGGAATTATTGCTCTGTAGAACAATTTTTTTCACAGAAATCCTGACTCACAGAGTCTAAATTATACAACAACTAGATGTTTAGGAGCAAATTATATGTTGTAAAAAGGTCAGAATGCTCATCCTAACTCATGATTCTGTCATGTTTGAAATAACTGTTATTTATAGACCGGTACATTTTCATAAATCACCACTAAATCCTGTTAATGGACGGGGAAAATGATGTTCTGTAATTCGTAATAACCTGGGAAAATTTGCTGACAAAAAATGCGGAACCCTTAAAAAACATATACACCATACATATACATGTCAGTAGGCAGCCGTCAGCCATCTATACTATTTTTCCTGTCCATAATCAAAATACCTTATTCAAACGATACAGAGCCACAAAATCAATATAAATTTGGACACAAGCTACATTTACCAAGTGAGAAGCAACGACAATGAGAATCTTGATAGTCATATATAAAGGATTCCACGAATAGAACATGATATTGTTTCCCCAGCGTTTAAAAACTGTTCACAGATTCTCTCTTGCAAGAAAAGGCAATGCCTGTGTGAATTTAGTGCTAACATTCAAACGCAAAATGTCTTTCGTTTGTCGGATCGGAATTCTGCACTAGCAATGCCACCCCTTATCCATTATTCTACTCACGAATTCATTTTGACGCCATTGTCTGTAAGATAGTTATTCTCGAACATGTGCCGCCTAGACTTGCAGGGCTAGTAACTGGAAATATTCTGCGTGATGTTGATTAAAATCAAATGGGGGCGATTAAAACATAGATCCGCATGCACTTGGCAACACATTATCCGTCTTTCTTCGGCTATGCTTGAATTTTTCATTTCATTTCATTGTCTTGTAAACGAAAACTTGATAGCTGAAACTATTGGTCATATTGGAGCCGACTAGCATACGCATACGAGCAAATTTTCATGGGTAAATTCAACATAGCTGCCATGTGTTGTACTGAAAAGTTACATTTCCATACGTCCATTTCCATATTTTTTCCTTCACTGTGTTTGTTTTTCGGTACATAACAGTTTGTAAATAAATATTTTATTTCACATCAGATATTTATTCTCTAATTTACTGTGTAGTTTTATTCCGGAGTAAATAGCAGAAAAAATAACTCGACCAACTCGACAAAAAAATCAACTAAACAAGCATTTTTGATGTGGGTTTTTTATACTGTTTCTGGTAGAGCTTGACCCCAGGATATATTGTAAAGAATTGCAGACGCTTTGCTCAAGAAGTAAGCAAAAGGGCTAAATATTTAGTGGGGGTGAGTGGGGACGAAATGGTCTCTTTCTGGGCTTCCACCAACACAGGCCTGTTAGGTTTAATGTGCATGTATTTGCATTCTCAGATTTTCGTCGCCTAGCACAATGGTAGTGTACGGTACTTGAAGTGTTCTGAAAAGACAGAAGGGAGAATTCATGCTGAGAATTCGGCGATAACCTATGCAATGATTGTTGGAACATAGAATGGTGTGATCTCTCAGAAAGTCATATCACCCTAAAGCCTCAAACCGCACTATGTCCAAAGACATCCCATATACCACAACAATATCGCCCTAAAGCCTCAAACCGCACTATGTCCGAAGACATCTCATATACCACGAGTGACCCTCAGATATAATTGTGTCTCTGTGTCTCAGACATGCATTGACCGCAGTTGTCCATGATGTCACCTTGAACGATGCAACCACAGGGCTCCCAAATATACATGAGGATAATTTGCTCATAACCTAGGTCGTCCTTGGGTGTCTGAACAAATCAGTTTGTGTTACCTTGAGACATCTCTTTAGATCATGCTTTTATGCTCCCCATCATTGCATGTTATAGATTGTCGTGATGCGCGTACCTACTTGTAACAGAGCAGATCTAATGCTGCAATTTTATAGTGCTGTCCCGCTGAAATATCATGCCATAGGCAGACATGACACCCCACTCGTTCACATTATACTGACACCGAGCGAACCAGTCCTTGTTCTATCCTCTTAGTGCTGAGCGTAAGCGAGGAAGCAACAAGTTCCATTTTTCAAGTGTTTGGTATGACCCGGCCTGGGATCGAACCCAGTACCTACGGCTTACGAGGCCGACGCTCTAACCATTAGACCAGCGCAGTGCGGTTTTTCCAAAATAAAACCATTAGTAGTCAGTTACTATGGTGATCGTATCTTAGAAATCATTAAATCACCCAAAGTTTCCACTACGTTGTAAGTACATGTACACAATATATAAGATTGAACGAGATTAGACTCATAGTTTTGTGAATATACTAGAGTGAATTTAGCTTATTTACTTTGTGTTCACATCGCCAAATCTCATTTGCATAACATCCCTGAATGTCAGCATCTTGCACATAATTGTGAGTACTTCCTTCTCCTGGAGGTAAGCCTTTATCATCTGGGTTCCAATTTAATCTCGCAAATAACGTCGTCACTTTCTGAGCAGACGTTAGCATTGGAACCATCTTGAAATTCTTAGATGGATTTTTCCTGGGTTACAACCTGGTATGCCTCGCTATATAGCTGAAATATTGCTCTCTCTCTCTCTCTCTCTCTCTCTCTCTCGCTCTTGGTATGCCGATAAAGGGAAATGTTCACTCGACACGCATGATTACAATCTGTAAAATTAATGCTTTATTCTGAGAACCGTATGCCCCAGTCCGGTTTCAGACGAACCTGAAGTTCTGATTAACACGTTATCGTTTGACGAATCGAGCAAGGTGGTGACTTCCCACGTATCAATGTTTTTATCAGTTCTCTTCAAGCTGAACGTATTAAAACGGAATTTTGACACAACGATGGAGAGTTAGTTGTGCCTAGGTGAAAATTGATTGGGAGAATTCGCTCGTATAGAAAAGTGAAATGATATAAACATCTGCACACGTACTCGATATCGTGAATATTTGGCATGGCTAATTCGAGCGAAATGCTTCTCGCAATATCGACTGTTAGCATCGTTTGAAGTGTGCAGTATACAGAATCAAATTTGATTGGGCGTACTTAGATTTAATTTAGATCAAAGACAGGTTGTAACTGTTTGCCTGCCTCCAACCAGCTAGATTTCTTTGACGGTTAGCCGTTGCACTGTTTCACAAAGGACTATTGTCAGACATAGCTAATGGTGTTTCCTTTGTCATTGTAATGACATTGCGGTGACGGATTCGTTGTCCCCAGATACTAGTGTCCGTTTTCCGTTCTTCAGCAGGTGTTCGATTGTTGATTTCAGCGTTCGGTCTGTAAGTTTAAACACGTCAAACGTACACCATTTCAGATATACTATCGTTGATTCGATACAATATTCAGGAAGTCTTCGTCAAGGATCAAACCCTGTACCCGATTTTCAGGTAGCTCACGAATGAATTCTGGTATTCTTTCCTGAATTACTGGTAATTTGACTCTAAAATTGAGTCCGGGGAAAACTCGTATAATCCAGGTAATGTCCTTGAATATTTCACTGAGTGAAGGGCCGTGTCCTGGAGAAGGAATATTTTAACGATGAGCTGCGAAGGTAATGAAATGAAAACATCTGTAGCGTGAACTCTCAACTGACATTTTAAAGCTGGCATGGCTAGAAATTATACCTTACCTCAATTTTTTTATTATGGATAAAATGGTAACAGCTTATCTATTCAAAACCAAGCGACGCTTCTTGGAGTGAATGTATGAATAGACATAAACGTCGCTTTTAACACATTTTAAGTCATAATGTCTTAATGTTGATCGCCAAGCGATGAAGCAACAAGTTCCAACAAGCAAAAAGTGTCGATTTCAGAACCGCCCGCTGGCGAGGCGCAGGCTCCAACTACTAGACTATCGCCGTGTGGTGATGCTTCTTGGAAGATCTATTCACGTCATTGACCAAGACACGCCAAGAATAACTCTCTCTATGTGTGTGTACAAGAGCTTCATGAGAACAGAAGCTTTATATGCTAAATACTGTTTTGTCAGTACTATGGACATGGTTACCAATGAGGATTATCAATTATTTGAGTATAAAGTAATAACCGTGTAATCGAAGAACAAGGACACACATGTGGCAATGGTTACATGGTGGACTTATTTGATAATAAAGATTAACAATGACTATTGGCAATAATGAATTTACAAATTTGGTGATACAACAGGCACGCTTCCAGACCCAAATAAAGTTATACAAGGAGTTGGAAGAAGATATTAGATCAAATAAATAATAGTTAAGATAAAGTTAAGTCTGAGTTCGAGTTACAACATGTTTTCTTTGAATTCCTTATTTTTTTTAATTTTAGTGAAGATGATCAATTTTGTCTTTTTCATTTTCTTATGGATGAGGTATTCCGCAATGTGAAGACATGAAGAAATGCGATGCTACTCGACCTTGCTTCACAAATCCGTATCGATACATTTAAACGAGCCGTTAGTACAAAATGATTAAGTCTAGTCACCTTCTCTGATAATTTATGAATCTTCTTTTTTTTAAGTAAAGCCAAATTTCATCAAATTTGGATTAAACACAAAAAGAGGCGTGTAAAATCTCTCTTCTACGCTGTAGATGATGCGTGCGGAGTCAGCTGGGCCAGTCGAAGCTAGGAACCGTGAGTTAGATTCCCGTACTAAAAGCATTCCAGATTTATCCGCGCATATTTCTTATCGCTACAGTTCGGGATGTAGCAAATTCGGACGGCAATGGCTGGCTACTGACTCGTCAGATAATCGCTATATAAATGACACAGTGAAGAAAATATATTCACCTTCACTGGATTTGAAGGAAACTACAGATGGCCGTAGCGGCACGTTTTATTTAGACCTGCATGTATATATTGATAACAATGAAGCGGGCATTCTCTCTCGTCGACTTTACGACAAGAGATGATTAGAATTTCGACTTAGTAAACTATCCCTATCTGGACAGTAATATACCAGAGGGACATGCATATGACATTTACATATCACGCCAGGTAGCATTTGCTATATCCTGTGTTAAATGTGACGATTTTAATCAACGTCACAAAACACTGTAAAATAGGGCTATATCATCAAGCGCCTCCACTCGAACTTTCTCGAGTTTGGCGATACATATAGCATGCTGATAGCAAAATACGAGCGTATGCTGATAGCAAAATACGTTTCGTAATTCCGCTTAACCCGGGACTAAGGGCCGTATGAAACTATGTACTTAAAGATCCTCATAGTGTTCATTGTAAAAAGTCACAATCAAAGCGTGACTGTCATACATCATACTCTAAATAATAACTTTACAACGTATATAACATGGATTAAGAATACTGATGATCGATACGGATTTTATATTTTTGAAACATCGTGATGTCTTGCCGGCATCATTAAAAACTGTGGTCTGCTTCGGTCTTGCAGGAAATTAGCCTAGTTTTAAGTATACTATGATTTATCCTTTTAGGTTGGTGCTAACGGTGTGATCTCTCAGAAAGTCATATCACCCTAAAGCCTCAGCACTATGTCCAAAGACATCCCATATACCACAACAATATCACCCTGAAGCCTCAAACCGCACTTTGTCCAAAGACATCCCATATACCACAACAATATCCCCCTAAAGCCTCAAACCGCACTATGTCCAAAGACATCCCATATACCACAACAATATCACCCTAAAGCCTCAAACCGCACTATGTCCAAAGACATCACCCTAAACCCTCAAACCGCACTATGTCCAAAGACATCCCATATACCACAACAATATTACCATAAAGCCTCAAACCGCACTATGTCCAAAGACACCCCATATACCACAACAATATCACCCTAAAGCCTCAACCGCACTATGTCCAAAGACATCCCATATACCACGAGTGATCCTCAGATATAATTGTGTCTCTGTGTCTCAGACATTTATTGACCGCGGTTGTCCATGATGTCACCTTGAACGATGCAACCACAGGCCCCCCAAATATACTTGAGGATAATTTGCTCATAACCTACATGTAGGTCGTCCTTGGATGTCTGAACAAATCATTTTGTGTTATCTTGGGACATCTCTTTAGATCATGCTTTTATGCTCCCCATCATTGCATGTTATAGCTTGTCGTGCTGCGCGTCGACGATTTATTTCGACGAAATAGTGTGTGTGAGTCAATGTAACTTCCAAAATCTTTCCATGTGGACCAAATCTGAGTTGATGGGAACAATCTGACGTTGGATCGCGCAGTTGTGAGCATTGCTGCTCACTAGCAATGCTCACTATACCTAATGTACAATTCTAAGCTGTCATATCGTAGGCTGTCATATCGTAGGCTGTCTTATCGTAGGCTGTCCTATAAGTAGTCTATCTTGTGTCTCAGACATGCATTGACCGCGGTTGTCCATGATGTCACCTTGAACGATGCAACCACAGGGCCCCCAAATATACTTGAGGATAATTTGCTCATAACCTAGGTCGTCCTTGGGTGTCTGAACAAATCAGTTTGTGTTATCTTGAGACATCTCTTTAGATCATGCTTTTATGCTGCGCGTACCTACTTGTAACAGAGCAGATCTAATGGTGCAATTTTATAGTGCGGTCTCACTGAAATATCATGCCGTAGGCAGACATGACACCCCACTCAGTCACATTATACTGACACCGAGCGAACCAGTCCTTGTTCTATCCTCTTAGTGCTGAGCGTAAGCGAGGAAGCAACAAGTTTCATTCTTCAAATCTTTGGTATGACCCGGCCTGGGATCGAACCCAGTACCTACGGCTTACGAGGCCGACGCTCTAACCATTAGACAACCGCAGTGCGGTTTTTCCAAAGTAAAACCATTAGTAGTCAGTTACTATAGTGACCGTATCTTAGAAATCACTAAATCACCCAAAGTTTCCACTGCGTTGTAAGTACATGTACACAATATATAAGCTTGAACGAGATTAAGTTTGAACGAGATTAGACTCATAGCTTTTGTGAATATACTAGAGTGGATTTAGCTTATTACTTTGTGTTCACATCGCCAAATCTCATTTGCATAAAAATCCCTGAATATCAGCATCTTACTCAGAATTGTGAGTACTTCCTTCTCCTGGAGGTAAGCCTTTATCATCTGGGTTCCAATTTAATCTCGCAAATAACGTCGTCACTTTCTCCAGAGACGTTAGCATTGGAACCATCTTGAAATTCTTGAATGGAGTTTTCCTGGATTACAATCTAGTGTCCTACTACTGGCATGCCTCGCTATATAGCTGAAATATTGCTCTCTCTCTCTCTCTCTCTTGGTATGCCGATACAGGGAAATGTTCACTCGACACGCAAGATTACAATCTGTAAATGCCTTATTCTGAGAACCGTATGTATCAGTCCGGTTTCAGACGAACCTAAAGTTCCGATTGAAAAGTTATCGTTTGGCGAATCGAGCAAGGTGATGACTTCCCATGAATCAATGTTTCTATCAGTTCTCTTCAAGCTGAACGTATTAAAACAGGGAATTCTGACACAACGGTGGAGAGTTAGTTGTGCCTAGGTAGCTCATGAATGAATTCTGGTATTCTTTCCTGAATTACTGGTTATTTGACTCTAAAATTGAGTCCGGGGAAACTCGTATAATTCAGGTAATGTCCTTGAATATTCACTGAGTGAAGTGTCGTGTCCTGGAGAATGATTATTTTAACGATTGTTATGCCATTATTTTATATTCACCAACCATGGTTCCCCTATTTAATGTAGAGCTGCGAAGGTATTGAAATGAAAACATCTGTAGCGTGAACTCTCAACTGACATTTTAAAGCTGGCATGGCTAGAAATTATACCTTACCTCAATTTTTTTTATTATGGATAAAATGGTAACAGCTTATCTATTCAAAACAAGGCGACGCTTCTTGGAGTGAATGTATGAATAGACATAAACGTCGCTTTTAACACATTTTAAGTCATAATGTCTTAATGGTGGTCACCATGCGATGAAGCAACAAGTTCCAACAAGCAAAAAGTGTCGATTTCAGAACCGCCCGCTGGCGAGGCGGAGGCTCCAACTACTAGACTATCGCAGTGTGGTGAGGTTTCTTGGAAGATCTATTCACGTCATTGACCAAGACACGCCAAGAATAACTCTCTATATATGTGTGTACAAGAGCTTCATGAGGACAGAAGCTTTATATGCAAATACTGTTTTGTCAATACTATGGACATGGTTACCAATGAGGATTATCAATTATTTGAGTATAAAATAATAACCGTGTAATCGAAGAACAAGGACACACATGTGGCAATGGTTACATGGTGGACTTATTTTATAATAAAGATTAACAATGACTATTGGCAATAAGGAATTTACAAATTTGGTGATACAACAGGCACGCTTCCAGACCCAAATAAAGTTATACAACGAGTTGGAAGAAGAAATTAGTTCAAGTAAATAATAGTTAAGATAAAGTTAAGTCTGAGTTCGAGTTACAACATATTTTCTTTGAATTTCTTATTTTTTTAAATTTTAGTGAAGATGATAAATTTTGTCTCTTTTCATTTTCTTATAGATGAGGTATTCCGCAATGTGAAGACATGAAGAAATGCGATGCTACTCGACCTTGCTTCACAAATCCGTATCGACACATTTAAACGAGCCGTTAGTAACAGTTTAAGTAAAGCCAAATTTCGTCAAATTTGCATTAAACACAAAAAGAGGCGTGTAAAATCTCTCTTCTACGCGCTGACGCGTGCGGAGTCAGCTGGGCCTGTCGAAGCTACGAACCGAGAGTTAGCTTCCCGTACTAAAAGCATTCCAGATTTATCCGCGCATATTTCTTACCGCTAGAGTTCGGGATGTAGCAAATTCGGACAGCGATGGCTGGCTACTGACTCGTCAGATAATCGCTATATAAATGACGCAATGAAGAAGATATATCCACCTTCACTGGATTTGAAGGAAACTACAGATGACCGTAGCGGCACGTCTTATTTAGACCTGCATGTATATCTTGATAAAAATGAAGCGAGCATTCTCTCTCGTCGACTTTACGACAAGAAATGATTAGAATTTCGACTTAGTAAACTATCCGGACAGTAATATACTAGAGGGACATGCATATGACATTTACATATCACGCCAGGTAGCATTTGCTGTATCCTGTGTTAAATGCGACGATTTTAATCAACGTTACAAAACATTGTAAAACAGGGCTATATCTTCAAGCGCCTTCACTCGAACTTTCTCGAGTTTGGCGATACATATCGCACGCTGATAGCAAAATACGAGCGTAGCGAGCAAGATCTTCATGGCGTTACGTTTCGTAACTTGTGTCTAATTCCGCTTAAACCGGGACTAAGGGACATATGAAACTATGTACTTGAAGATCCTCATAGTGTTCATTTTAAAAAGCCACAATCAAAGCGTGACTGTGATACATCATACTCTAAATAACAACTTTACAACGTATATCATATGGATTAAGAATACTGATCAGCGATACGGATTTGATATTTTTGAAACATCGTTTTGTCTTACCGGCATCATTGAAAACTGTTGTCTTGTATGAAATAGCCTAGTTCTATGTATACCATGATTTATCCTTTTAAACTGATGCTAACGTTGTTATATGAATTAGGTCTTTGGATTATGGAGGGGGAAATTCTTGAATGAACGGTGGCTGAATATTTAATGACGGATTATAGGCGCTTGTATATATCAGATATCACGCATATATCTATAGTTCTACAATTCATCATAGAATATAACATTTACAGTATTACACCCCAGGCATATTTGGAGTTACGTACCAGTTGCATTATCAAAACATCTTGCAATCTGTGCACTGTGACAGTCATTATTCGTCACAGAGATGTGGATACACATTATTAAAAATACGAGACTATCACTTTTAGCTGCAAGTTTTATAGTTAAAACGGAGGAAAAATAGAAATCACGTAATCAGTACTGACACATTTCGTTATCGACAAGGGAAACCGACTTAATAGCAATGGGAATGGCCGTCAGACTGCCATATGTGTGCAGACAATGGGATTGTATAAACGAACATAAAAAAGACGATGTGGTAATTTTTTCTCCTCCATAGAGACGGCCTTTGAATGTCTTTTTTGCATTGGGGCACTTCTATGGCCATCTGAAAACTGTGCCGTCAGAATACAGCAAATTGTGCCTTGCACATTTATCAAATGATAAATTAGAGACAGGGAAATAAAATACAATAAGGTTGTCTGCAAAAATGAAACGAAACCACGTATCCCCATAGTCGATCATCTCACAGATGCGAAATTTAGTGGCATAACATATAATATCAGTCAAGTTCATGTTGGAGTAGACAACTGCCTTCAGTGAGTGCGTTGGGATTTATCGTAAGTTGTGGCATAACGGACATCTAATGGTAAAACATTTCAGATTTTGGCGGCAGACTACCAAAAAAATCTAAAAATGTCGTATTAGAACGGAATAACACTATATTATCTCTCCTTGTTCCATATCCGTATATCTATTTGTGAAATATCAATCCGTTTAGAGATTTATACATCGTGCAAGTTTTATGATTATGAATTCTATTGAAAAGGCAACTTCAATTTAAAGTGTTTAAATACATTTAGACTGCGTTCTGGGTTTAACTTGCAATATCATCCTACCAGCTTTACAGATTATTTTCTGGTTTACATTGCTTTCATTACATTTGGTACCATTATTCAAATAACATTAACACAAACTATTACGGGCTGGATAGTAGTTTGAAAAATTTCTTCGCCGTTTCATTGCTCACATAACGTCTGATTCTGCGTAACTCTCCTAGTTGCGACGATACTTACACATTAACACATTTTGTGAACATGAGATTTCCAATTCAATAATGGGTCAAAGTATAACGCTCGATTAATGAAAACAGAAAACGGTTATACAATTTCTCAACATGAGATTTCCAATTCAATGATCGGTCAAATTATAACCGTAGATTATTGAAAATCGTAAAATCCTTACATATTTTCTCAACATGAGATTTTCAGTACAATAATCGATCAAAGTATAACTCTAGATTAATGAAAATATTAAAACTTTCACACGTTTTCTCAACATGATATTTCCTGTTCAATAATCGTTCAAATTATAATCCTAGATCAATGAAAATAGTAAAATTGGTCAACTGTATAATAATATGTATTTGCTATCGGACGTTGGTGGCTTTACCAAATCACCTTCAATATATATTTAAGAGTGCACGGGATAGACCTTCATATATTATTCTAAGATCAATGTAACTCTGAAGATTGAAGTCATGGTGATACGTGATATGCTTGTATATTTCTGCAATTATTTATTCCATCTTCAGTATCGTATGAGCACATGTTGCATAGAGAAGCATTTATATACAGTGTGAAAACAATAGCATACAAAGACAATAGTATACAAAATTGACCAGTGAGGACACAACACAAATTGCCTGGAATGACATAAGCTTATGTCAGTTTACGATAAGGGTTTTAAGGCTTTAACCCGTGATTTTATTGGGGAGATCTAGTTTTTATAGCCAGGTCTTCTTTAAATAACAATTAGTTCCAGTGTTTTGCAAAGGCTATAATTGTTTTGACATCTTGTAACTACAAATCGGCAATAAGCTGGAAAAAACAGTGGTGTTTGTTTGGTACTCTTATCGGGTACGTAGCTCTATTGAATCCTCGATATGCTGAACGTGTTTCCAGTTCAGAACAGGTGATCTGATCTCACTATTCCCCTGTGCGTGTTCTTCTAACCTGGTGTACAAATACAGGTACAATTATATCGATAAAATAATGACTGGTCCCCTTCGGATAGCTAACTGATACTTGGAAACACAGCCAGGGCAACTATACCCATACACAACTTAACTTTTGAACCTAATTGGGATCTGGACTTTGTAGGATTCAAACGTGAAAGCTTTCTTAGTATCGTTAAAAACAATCTTGTGGCACCTGTTACTAGTCGTTTGAGTTTTTTGGGGACATCTATTCACATTTAGTTCTCCTTGCCTGCCTAAACATGGAATTCTTGGGTATATTCCACACATGTCAGGAGTGGTTGGATCAGTGGTTCTCTTAGCATAAGGCTTTTTGTATAATTTATCTGTTTACATAATTTAGTAGAAAAAACATTCTGAGTCATGTAGTTAGTTGTGAATGCACTAGTTCACACAAGAATAAGGCATCTGTGCTACACAGCTTACGTGCACGCTGTATAAGTGCTCTTATCCAGGCGGCCTTTTTAAACCATGGTAATATGCATGTAATCCTGTATGGGGTCGATTTTCTGAAAATTGATAAGCCATCACTTTGTAATTTCAAGTCGAGAAAGTTGATATTATTGTTATCGACAAATTTTACATCAGTAAACTGCAGCTGTTTGTGAAAAGAATTCAATTGATTTTTGAGAAAATCGATATTCTAGGATTTCACTAATGACAATGTATCATCTTTATACCTCATATATTCATTTATTCGAACTATAAACCTCCATATATATATAACAAGCATGTGTGTCGGAACAGTTCATTACGAGACAGGTAATTGATCAGACTACAGAACAGGGAACAAGGGCATTGTATTTGTACATATCTAATTCTACTTTTCTCTAGTCCTTTACTAGTCTAGTATCGTCACTGATATAGATCCGAAATTTCCGGGCTCAGTTTTCCACCATCCCTTCTCTTTTGCCTTTTTCAATTCAGTAGGGAGTTCCCCATTTGGTCAAGGGTCTGTTGGATATGTACCTTAAAGGACAAGATAGTACACTCCGCACAAAAATAGGCCGCAGAATACCTTGAGTACGTTAAACCTATCTGGCTTTGTATGTGTGGAATAGTAGGGGAGATAATTCGAAAAGGAAAAATGAGAGCTGATACTCTATAATGGTGGTCATGTGTGGCTACCAGAAAAGTTATGTTTTCGTCTTTATTCAAAAGTTTTTGCCTTACTCCGGATAAAAGTTAAATGTTATATTATATATTAGGTAATTATCTACCAAATTATCATGCAGGTTTGCATAGAAAATAGAATAAATAAAGACCGAGCGATAAATATCTTCTGGGGGAATGACATCAATGTGACGTCAACAGTTCTGCCATTCTTCATTTTTTTTTACATTTCTGATACAATGTGACTCAAATAATCAGGCACTCTAGCTTACAGAACACCACAAATCGCCTAGATCATATAGACAAAAAAATAACACACTTGGTAGTACTTCATATAAGGACAACAGCATAGAGTCTATCATTGACTTTGATTTCTTATATTTTCATATGTGAATTTAGTGTTTCTCTTCAATCTCGTAACAGATAACAATGTCATATGTCAACAACAGATTAGTTCAGTTCTCTCTCTTAGAATTTTAGCCATCACTACCTGAAATGGACAAGTTTCCAATTACGGAAACCCGCTGGAAACCTATTGGAAACTGTGTCGCTACAGTTTCCAATAGTTTTCCGGTGGGTTTCCGGAATTGGAAACTTGACCATTTCACGCAGTGCATGTCAGGTATTTCTCTCCAATCTTGCACTGAGACAGACAAGCTGTAGTAAGTAGTCCCCCTTGAG
This sequence comes from Hanleya hanleyi, assembly GCA_036873755.1. NCBI lineage: Eukaryota > Metazoa > Mollusca > Polyplacophora > Lepidopleurida > Hanleyidae > Hanleya > Hanleya hanleyi. The sequence goes on along the minus strand of JAVTVY010003016.1, from coordinate 15,971 downwards.
TAGATGGAATGTCATTTCCATTTTCTTTCTCTCGAAATATGATTGATTTCCTCCTCATTTTGCTTTGCACCAGATAGGCCACATTTTCTCCAATCTCGTACGAGCTGACACTCCACATTTAGTATTGCCCGCTATGTAGACATAATGTCATTTACAATATCCTGTCTTTTGAATTTTTGACCATGTCAGATATGTTAGTTTGATATTTCTTTCCTATTTTGTTTGTCGAAGGACATACTGTGTAGTCTTCCTTCGTTTTAGAGAATGTAATATCTATTTTTTTCTCTTGAATTTTCATTGACGGTTTGGAAGGAATTGGGTCCTGGAAAATAGAAAAATAGAATGTGTCAGACCCAAAGTGCATGCGTTCAGGTGATGAATTGATCGTCAACGTATTCCTCCATCCTAAATATTCTAAAATGATGTGACTGTAGAGGAGAACTGCAGTCAGATGTTGTCCTTGTTTGCCACTTAGTCATGTTGGCATCGCAGGAATTACTGATGCCGGTATAAGGCTCAACCAGGCGTTGTATAGAATCGACCATTTATGACACGCCAAGGGACATTTATTAAAAAAGGAACCAGCCCTGATGTCTACAGCCCTTTACACGAGGGCACTTTAGGAGGTAAAATCTTTTTGGGAAAGGCAATGCGCCACTATTTCTAAAACTCTAAAAAATATGTATTTGGATTATGGACGCGGAAATTCTTTTCCGGGGAAAGGCTGAATATTGAATGACGGACTAGACGTTTGTAATCCATGTCATGGGAAACTTACAATTGAGCATATTTTGATCAACTGTTTTTGATTTTAAGAGTAAGGGGTTCTTTTTAGGGGTCGCGTCCAATTAATCGAGGCAATTTTTCGATGCCTTCGAGATGGATCGAGAAATTTCTCGACTGAAACCATTAGGGCAGAACCGAGTTGCCCTTATTTTAGATTCTCGTGCGATAAGAGTGTTGTGCGGGTACCATATTCTCGGGGAGCTCGTCTTATACGCATATCGTGGCCAAAGATGGAACGGATTTTTCATTACATGTTTTCCATGTTATTCAACGTTTAATCGATATATACATATCCTGATGTTTCCTGAATCCCATTGAAAGAAATCGATTGAATTATCAAGGTGCCGGCTAGAAACAACAACCACGGGAGAGGGGTTTATTGTTATGAAAGTAAAAACCTCGAAACAACACAGTTGGTGAGACAATATTATGGATTAAGAATACTGATCAGCGATACGGATTTGATATTTTTGGAACATCATGATGCCTTGCCGGCATCATTGAAAACTGTTGACCGCTTCTCTCTTGCAGGAAACAAGTCTATGTTTATGTATGCTATGATTGTCTTTTTGAATTTGGTGCTAATACTGTTATATGGAATATGGAATAGGTCTTTGGATTATGGACGCGGATATTCTCTAATGGACGACGGCTGGATTATGAATGACGGACTATACGCTTGTAATTGCCAATATACTCAAGTTCTATTATTTATTGCTGATTTCATGTGTCTAGCAAATTAACCAAATAATTAAAGTAATTACATATTCAGAGTGCACTCGCGCTTTATACCAACGGTACATTTTACATATCAACGGTACCGAATGTTGTCTGCGCAAAAGGCTGATAAGGAATGCTCAAACACATCTATCGAGCGTTTATGTTTATAATCTCCGATTTCCAATGAATTACCAGCCGCTCCTGCGGTCTTCAAAACCACTGCATTTCTGAATTCCGGGGAAATATCTTATTCTATTTATCCTATAATTCAATGAGTAATTCCTAGACGTATCTCATCAAATAATTCAAGTTCCAAAAGCAGGTTCGAAATAATTTACACTAAATAAAAATGAACCAAGTTACATGTATATCTTTTATTGTTGCATTAAGCCATCCGGTCCATGAGCACATTACAGAAAACAATATACATCTTTGGCGGAGCAGCAAACAGTTGGCCAAACGAGTTACTATACACATACACGCAATATAAACATTAGTAATTTCTGAGCGTAATTTAAATGATTTTGAAATGTAGGAAAACAGGATTTTATAATTGTGCAGGTGTCATTAGATAGTAATTGTACCATTTTTTTATTTGGAAAAATGCAGCAAACAGTTGGCAAAACGAGTTACTTTACACATACATGCAATATATTACTCATTAGTAATTTCTGAGCGTAATTTAAATGATTTTGAAATGTAGGAAAACAGGATTTTATAATTGTGCAGGTGTCATTAGATAATAATTGTATCATTTTTTTATTATTTGGATACTGCCAATTATACTTTGGAATGTATTTTGCCCTTAAATTAGTGTGAAGTGGACATGCAATACAAAATAGAATTCGTCCTCAATCAAATCCCAATTAGGACATTCCCGATCCTCAATTTTTGTTTTTATTGGCTTGTGGCACATTCCAGCTTCGATTTGAAGATGTTAGGAGGAGGTTCAAAATCTTATCAGTGCAATTCTGTGAAATTTGACTGCGATAATGTCCAAATATGGTTGAAAATAAAAACTACTAATTCGAATATAAAATGTTGCTCTAGCGGGCAAAACAAGTCGAGCATGATAATCTTGAACAAAACCGTCATTTAACCTTTTTCTCACCAATGGTAGAAAAGCAGTTTCATTTCCCACTTGCTGGGTATGCCAAGCATAATACAAACCCAAGTGACCCAAAAGATAGCGTAATAGGCTGGCCCACAAAATTTTATTAGGATGAAATTACAGATCATCTAATAGTATACCATAAATATGTTTTACAACCTTTGTAACGTTCATAGATTGTTTAACAATCTCATACAAACGTCTCATTAACAAATTTGTAAGACCTAGTTCTCCATAAATAAAGTCGTTTTTGTACATAACCGCACACCCAAGACATTTTTACAGTAATGCAAATGTATACGTTCTATAGCCATAGCAGTCGAGAATCCCCACACTTCCGCACCATAGTTCAATATTGGCCATATTAATTTATCCAATAATTCCAACGAGTGTCTTAGAGAAATATCAGAAAATGTATAAAGTAGTCTATTGAGGCTGAATATCGCCTTTAAAGCTTGACCTGCTGATGTATTTTGGGCGTTTATGAAAGATCCAACGGACGTAAACCTGATACCTAAGTAGTAGTAAAAGCTGAAATTCCTTAGTATTTATGCAAATGAGATGACGTCACGTGACTGACCTTTCCCACCCCCAACACAGAAGAGTTCCAATCTAGGGGGAGGTAACTCTGGGTGACTATAGTTCCGGCAAAGGTCCCTGGGCATGTATATTCCTCCGCGGTGATGCGGTCTGGCGGTGATTCGGTCGCGGGACAAAGCTTCCGCGGAGAAAAAGTAGTCCCTAGATAAAATGGTCCGATTGGGTCGAGTGAGGTATCAAAGTGAAGCTTATGTGAAGGGGCATCTAATGGGCTGGGTGTGGGGTTGAAATATCGGCATTCTGCGCATGCGCGGTGGCCCAAGGGTATGGAAATAGACATTTTGGGAGCTAGGGGAGCCACTAATCGGCCGATGGAGTTCTATGAGGTATCAAAGTGAAGCCTATGTGAAGGGGCATCCAGTCATGGGTGGGTGCATGTAAAATTTTTCCTGAAAAAAAAAAAAAACGGAACTCGGACTTTATCGAAAAACCTGGGAAAATGCCTATATGGGGTATGGGGGGTATATAGGTCGCCGGGCTTAACGGGGCTTGCCTATCAATAGAGTTATCTCCCCCTAGTTCCAGGGTGGGTGTATGTAAATTTTTTCCTGAAAAAATACGGAATACGGACTTTATCCTAAATGACGGGAAAATGCCTATATGGGGTATGGGAGGTATAGGATCAATGTTTGTCCCCCTGGGAAACCTACTTCTCGACATTTGCGGTATGGGTTGTGGGGTCGCGTTTTCTTAGTCTCGTCATTTAGAACATGATAGGAAGTGTCCCGGCACGAATCGGTGAAATTTTTGAAAAAGTACGATATAGCCCCATATAGTCCCATACTGGGGGTAAAGGATCAATGTTTGTCCCCTGGGAAACGTACTTCTATACATTTGCGGTAGGGTTGTGGGGTCTCGTTTTACTCGTCTCGTCATTTAGAACATGATAGGAAGTGTCGCCGTGCGAATCGGTGAAATTTTTGAAAAAAGTCACCGAGCCCCATATAGTCCCATACTGGGGTATAGGTTCAATGTTTATCCCCCTGGGAAACGTACTTCTATACATTTGCGGTAGGGTTGTGGGGGTCTCGTTTTACTCGTCTCGTCATTTAGAACACGATAGGAAGTGTTGCGGAGCGAATCGGTGAAATTTTTGAAAAAAGTCACCGAGGCCTGGGTAGGCCCATAGGCCTATACTGCATGGCTATGGGTGTATAGGGCCATACGGGGTGGACATGTTGGAGTCTAGGTGAGTCCCTAATGGTCCAATGGGGTCGAGTGAGGTCTTATTTTGAAGCTCTCGTGGAGGAGCACTTGACTACACTAATGGTCCGTCCGTGTTCAATAGTCTGCGCATGCGCAGCCTGGCCCGTTGTATAGTAAGTAGGCATTTTGGGGGGTATGTGGGTGTGTGTTTGGGTTAGAGATGGGCTATTCCCGGTTCGAATGGGTCGTGTGAGGTATCCATGTGAAGCCTAGGTGAGGGAGCCTCTGATGGCGTGGATGTGGGGTTGGAATATCGGCATTCTGCGCATGCGCGGTGGTCAAAGGGTATGAAAATAGCCGTTTTGGGAGCTAGGAGAGCCACTATTGGTCCGATTGGGTCGAGTGAGGTATCAAAGTGAAGCATTCGTGAAGGGGCAGCTGATGGCTTGGGTGTGCGGTAGGAATATCATTCTGCGCATGCGCAGACGCACTGCGGAGCTCTCGTCCAATCAGAAGCGAGTATTTCAAATCCGTCACAGAGCTCTCAGCCAACCAGAAGCGAGTATTTTGACCCGGTGCATTATGGGACATATCCAAGATGGCGGCACGTATGTACAAGATGGCGGCACATCCGGTGTCGAAAACTGGCCATTTCTTCGGGATGTGGTCACCTAGTGTCGAAAACTGGACCCTGTATGGGTCCCGCTAGCGCCTTGACGCCATTATATAGACCGGAGAGAGAAAACAACAACAACAAGGATGACACATGAGGGAACAACAACAACAACACGTTTTTTTTCATATAGTTTATTTTCCCCTCCATCATAACATACCCACGCTGGGGGAGCCGCGTTGGGTATGTTTACAATTCAAGAAAGACTCTTGTCCAATCAGAGTCCTATTCGTTTCTGGCCGTTAGATGTATTCTTGTCCAATCAGAAGTCGCCATTTCAGAGAGTTCCTTCTTCGGTCATGTTCATTCTGAACCGTTTATTCTAATCATCGTCGGACAGGCCCGGATATTCTTCGGGCAGCATGTCCTGAAACAGTTGTTTGCACATTCTGATCGCATTTTCCAGGGCCTCTGTGGGTGGTAGCCCCATAGCCTCTTCCAAGTGACGCCTGGTATTCATGATGGACCTGTGCGTGGGGTCGCCTTTCATTTCAAGCGGTAGTAAGGTATACTGTTCATAGATCGCCATGGCTGTTTTCCTGATGCGGGAGCGCATTTGGGTGTACGTCTGTTGTAAATTATCCTCTCCGGCGTCCTCGATCGCTTCAGCGTGAGTATTGATAGCTGCTGTCACAATACGATCCCAGAAGGTAGGTTCTGCCTCACTTTCCTGGGATGTAGGCTGACTCTCTGAGGTCAAGCTCTCCATATCAGTAGATATACTGTCAGCAATCTTGGATTCGGTATCAGTCGATGCACTCTCATCAATCTCTGTATCAGTATCTGCCTCAACGGGCTCCTCGGCGTCTTCAATCCCATGTATATTTTTCTGGTGTCGCCATCATATCGTAATGTCTGGTGAACGTGCGTTCACACTCAGAACAAGTATAAGCCATGTTGACGGTTGAACGTCGACTGTGCGTGTTTTGGGAATACGCTCGCTTTTATAGACAGTAACGATCATCAACGCTTAGCTCAACGCTTTAACGCCCTGGTGAATTAGCTCAGAAGCTCTGATTTCATGGAATTGACATCAATTCATCGAAATGCAGTGACGCCCGTCAACGCCCGTCGTTACGCCTTAACGCTCGTCTCAACGCTTTAACACACTTTTCTTAACGCTTTAACGACGTTTAATGATGCGTTCGAACAAATGTTTCTTTTGTGCTATTGCTCTGACATACGCCGCTTTTCAGTTCATGCCCGAGGTTTTCAACATCGACGCTGTTCTTTCAATTTCCATATGGACTGGATCCTTATCCAACAATTTCATATGGGTCAGTAAGTCGACATACTGCTGACGTAAAGCCCGTCGTAGTCTGGGTGCCAATCTGTTATGGGCTAAAATTGCAGCTTCCTCTTTCGAATACCCTTTGCGTTGAAACTTGTTTCCTGTGGCCTCCAAAATCTCGCCCATCTCGGCGTCCATACTTTCTTTGAACAAATCCTTCCATAGCCTCGAGTTCACATTATGTTCTTCAACCTCAGGTTGGGCCTTCACGGTTGGGTGATATTCCGGGACTGGTGATATGAAGAAGGCCCGCTGTACGGGGGTGGGTTGCTGCTTCACCAAATGTGGACTCGGTGGATGGTGTAGGGGCTGTGGTGATCCCTCGCCGGGTAGCAGGTGGGTCGTCAGCCGGCGATCTTCGGGGGTATGGGCTTTTAAATCTACGAACAGGTAGCCGTACGGACGACTTGTCACTTCTTGAAACGCCTGCATGAAATGGTCGATGTTCTGAGGATAAATTCGACTACCAAACACACGAATTTGTGCTCTGTCGATGGGGTTGGAGAACAACACAAAGTATTGGCAGTTCAAGGCAATATCTCTGGACGCCTTCCCTTGAGGAAAGAGATTCTGGGTCAAATAGATGACGGACAGATTGCGATGATGGGACCCTTTGGTGAATAGGTCGGCGATTTTCGAATTGTCCTTGGCCGCACTCATCAGATCATCTAGCACTACCACGTTGGTCTGCTCGGGGTCAAAGTAATACGGTTCGTCTATGTCATGAGGAATCCCTGGGACGAAACTCACATTCTGTAATCGCGTAGTTTCGTAGGCGGGCTGCCATTGGCTATAACACCAAACAACACGTGTCGGAGCTGGGGTTGCCACACCTTCCTCTAAGAACTTCATTACCCAGGACGTCTTTCCACATGCCGTAGGGCCGCTCACCGTCATCGTGTAGGGATGCTCTACTGCACTTGCTGGACCTATAGCGGGACTCGGTGGTGTCTCTTGGTTGTGTTTGCCTTGAATGTGCCTGATCATACTATCGCGACGAGAGAAGGTTCTCTGACAGAACGTACACGTACACGACATGTTGATCTGTCGACCAATACATAAGGACTGATGAGGGACACATGTTCATTCTTATATGTACAGACACCACCACCACACACTACCACACACACCCCCACACACACACACACACCACCACCACCACCACCACCACCACCACCACCGCCACCACCGGGCGTTGACGGGCGTCAACGCCCGGTGGTGGTGGTGGTGGGAACTTCCGTGTGGCAGAGCTCTTGGATCGGAGCTCTAGGAGCTCAAAGCCTGTGGAGCTCAGATCTCGGAAGTGACATTTGCATACGACGTCTGTGAGGTCACTTCCGCTTCCGTTCACGTGACTGGAACTGACCTTTGATCCCGGCGCGCGCGGTGTAAAGGTTTTTCCGTAAAACGAGACCCCACAACCCTACCGCAAATGTATAGAAGTACGTTTCCCAGGGGGACAAACATTGATCCTATACCCCAGTATGGGACTATATGGGGCTATATCGTCCTTTTTCAAAAATTTCACCGATTCGTGCCGGGACACTTCCTATCATGTTCTAAATGACGAGACTAAGAAAACGCGACCCCACAACCCATACCGCAAATGTCGAGAAGTAGGTTTCCCAGGATGGTCCTATACCCCCCATACCCATATAGGCATTTTCCCGTAATTTAGGATAAAGTCCGTGTTCCGTATTTTTTCAGAAAAAATTTTACATACACCCACCCTGGAACTAGGGGGAGATAACTCTATTGATAGACAAGCCCCGTTAAGCCCGGCGACCTATATACCCCTCATACCCCATATAGGCATTTTCCCAGGTTTTTCGATAAAGTCCGTTTCCGTTTTTTTTTTTCAGGAAAAATTTTACATGCACCCACCCATGACTGGATGCCCCTTCACATAGGCTTCACATGGATACCTCATAGAACTCCATCGGCCCATTAGTGGCTCCCCTAGCTCCCAAAACGTCTATTTCCATACCCTTGGGCCACCGCGCATGCGCAGAATGCCGATATTTCAACCCCACACCCAGCCCATTAGATGCCCCTTCACATAAGCTTCACTTTGATACCTCACTCGACCCAATCGGACCATTTTATCTAGGGACTACTTTTTCTCCGCGGAAGCTTTTTCCCGCGACCGAATCACCGCCAGACCGCATCACCGCGGAGGAATATACATGCCCAGGGACCTTTGCCGGAACTATAGTCACCCAGAGTTACCTCCCCCTAGATTGGAACTCTTCTGTGTTGGAGGTGGGAAAGGTCAGTCACGTGACGTCATCTCATTTGCATAAATACTAAGGAATTTCAGCTTTTACTACTACTTACCTAGGTATGAAAAACTGCTAACTATTTCTAAACATTGATTATCATATAAAAAGTTAATGCCGTTTGGCAACCCATCGCCTTTTCTGAATATCATCACCTTCGACTTTCGTATATTCACGATCAATTTCCATTTATCACAATAATCGTGTAAAATATTTAACCCATTTTGTAAACTGTCAGCTGATTTAGCAAAAACAATTACGTTGTCAGCATACAATAGTAAAAATAACTGTAGCACAAAAAATAACTGTAGCACACCTATGTCTAAACCTTCAGCCCCTCTCAAGTTAAACTCGTCTTCAAGGTCATTAACATACACAGAGAATAAAAAGAGAGACATTCGCCTTGTCGTACTCTTGTGGTGCATGTAAACTCTTCACTGATGGAATTTTCCGATCTAACGCCCGACTTTACAGACTCGTACATTGACATAAGTATATTTAATAATCTGCCACGAACTCCCAGTTTTAATAATTTTAACCAAAGCAAGTCCCTGACAACATAATCGAAAGCTTTATTAAAATATACAAAAGCACAAAATGACTTCTGGCCTGTGTTTACGAGATGAGTGATTACACAATGAAGAACAAACAGATTATCAAGTGTATCCATGCCCTGACGAAAACCTGTCTGGGCCTCAATGTACATGTATACAGAGTATTTCACGGCCCATGGCCATTCCCCAAATCTTTATTTAATATTCTAGTAAATAATTTCCCTAAACTGCCCAATAAAGTTATACCTCTATAGTTATTAACATCATCAAATTTATCCTTTTTATGTAATGGAATTATGTCACCCTCGGACCATGCTGCAGGGAAGTGCCCTTTCTCCAATATTACGTTAAATAAAGTCAATATTGTCGGTTTTAGTACTTATATCCCATGAATCAGAAACACAAATTGGAGCGAGATACAAGAGGTGGGATCTGGCGACTAAAAAGCAGCCATATGACAGGAAAGCATCCCTCGGCACTTCTCATTCAAACACCAGAATATGGTGGATTTTCGGAGGTAACCTTACTATCTTAGCCGCGCTTTTATTGCAGCTGTTCATGAAGAGATTTTGAAGTATCCACACCGGTTTAAGAGGAATTAGATACGCTGGTTCGGTAGCTGTGATGTCAGGTCAGCTCAAACAAATAACTCCTCGGATGATAATGGATGAGCATTGTAAACGTCTGAATGAGTAAATGCCTCAACATGGGGTAAACCTGGTAAATGCAAGAATACCATGACAAACTGACCTGTACAATTCCCATTGGCGATGTTCTTACATACATGACAGAGCAAGTGTACTACTACAGATGGAATAACAAAATAATACGAAGTGAATCTTATTCACTCTAATTCATTCTTTATGTTTAGATGCTTATGTACATGTTCTCGCCGAGATTAATCTTGCTGTCACGTATATGTGAAATGTATATATAAATATAAAGAGCATAATTATGTCTTCCAAATGGTTCAAACTTTCCTTTGGGGTCTTCTCGATTCCATTTTCGAGACAACTCGAGCTATTTCGATGGGGAGGTTAGAAATAAGTTACACCAAATAGTATGTGGTACACGCTGCTCACGTCTTAGATAATACTGTCCTTAACATTTATATAAATAAGGCTGGACTTTGTAAATATGTTCAATCTTGAAAATGACATAAAACATATTAAAATATAAAGTCTACCAAGCTGTGTTCTAGTAGTTTCGAAGTTAATTATTTCCATCATTATAATATATTACTTTGACCAAAGTATTATATAGTACTTTGACCATAGTATACCATAGAACTTTGGCCACATTTTACTATAGTACTTTTACTTTAGTATACTATAGAACTTTGACCATCGTATACTATAGTACATCTATACTATGATATTTATTACAGTATTTCCACTAGAGTTCCACTGCTGGAGTACTGTGCTACAGTAAACCACTATAGTATTCCGGAAAAAGCCTATTATGTATTATGGTATACTCTAGTAGTTTACTATAGTTTACCACAGTACTTTTTTCATAGGGCTATCGCAGAGCAAAATAGAGAAAAATCCAAACAGACGTATCTGATTAACATAACAAATTTAAACGAAAGCCAATTTGAATGCTATTCGGTGTCTTCGGTCTATTCGAAATTGGCGTATTCAAAATCAAACTGGCGTATCTGCCATCTAAATAAGACGAACCATCTATAATGTGTCCTATCTATTGCCAAACAAAGTAAGGGAAAATGGAACTGAAGCACCTGACATTGTCATTGGAATTCAACGTGGTGAGATTCGGGACTCTCGTAGTAATACTCCCGCGCCTGTCAATATCCAAAGTGACATATCTGCTCTACTGAAAAACAATTGTCTACAAGCAGTCAACCATCACACCGACCACCACCGTTTTCTCGGTTCAAGCTTTCGACTGATGATGTCTTTTTAACAACCCACGGTGATTTGCTGTCGTGAAAGCTTACATAAAGGATGGATCATTTACCCGAGTAACCTTCCCCATTCATCGGCAATTGTAACGTTAGAGATTCCCCGATTAGTCATATGAATAGCACTCTCCCGGCGACTGACACAGTGGCGAGAGTAACAGAGAAATGTCTGTCGGATATCATCCCATGCCAAGGAAGTATGAAAGTCTCTTTCTTTCCAATGAATGCATTATTCATATGAAATGTGGGTACTTACTCAAAAAAACAAAAAACAAATCCAACTGCGATGTTTTATATCCTCGCCATTTTAATACCCGTTGCCCATCGATACTTGTACAGATCCCAGGCGTAGTCACGTGGTGCTTTTGACAGATCTGATTCGGCAACTGTTGTCTTTATGGTCATATGTTAATATGACGTTCGCGGGACCAGGCGGCAATGTGGCGCATGTTTAAGCTCGGAAGCTGGGCATATGTAGTTAAACATATTACATGTAGCTTGAGCACATTTTTTTAACCGTGAGGGTGCACAGAATTCCATTGAAAATTCAGCGGATTGAATTACGTGTTTAGAACTAAAGTCATCGCCACAGAAAGTCTAAAAAATATATATTTTTGTAATCTGCAGCTGGTTTGCCGCTGAGATTGCACAACATGCTGATGAGGGAATATAAACTATTATTAAGAAGTGCCCTCATCTCTTTAACGACAGTGTGCGACGTGGTCTGCCTGATATTGGGGATTTCTAGATTCGCCTTTGGAATATCGATCTTCATTCACCTTCAATCACGTTGTCAATCGATCCGCATATTCGCGTGCTATTTGTTCATGTAGCAATGCCCGAAATGGATGCCTAGGCCCGAAGTAGATGCCGAGGACATCTTCCATATGTGTTTGACCACCTGCGTTAAAAGCATTTTCCAAATTTTGTCGGATTTACTGTTAGTAAAGCTCAAGCTTGTCTGCTTGAATTGAAAAATCATCCATTCTCTATGCATGCCAGGATGCCAGGATTTATGCTGAGCTCACATGGGAATCTAGCAGAACATTTACAACGTCATTGAAATGATGAATGGAAATCAAAAGCAATACAGCTTGGCTTTTGGACTTCTTTCTTTCCTTACCAGTCTGAATAAAATTAGACCTAAATGACGCTGAGCTATTAGGTATAAAAGAAGCTCATCTGGTGTGTGTTCGCTGCCCTCTACATTGAAATGTGACAAAAGTCAAATCAACTGAATCGACCAATCGCGTCAAGCTTCAAGCTTTGCTCACAATAATCGATTTTCAAATGTTTCGTTTTTGTCGGTCTCTATGTAAGGAGGAAATTCACGTTTCTTCGATGTAGACGGGACTCCTGTAGACTCACGGATATTGTTGAATTTCTTAACCGTTTGATGTAGATTTCTCCTGGAAGTTATGAAAACCATGCCAGTCTGTTCACAATGACGTCGACAATAAGCGGTTACTTCAGGGAAGAAACAGGCTACCCATTGGTGGACATCCAGCGCATAGGTTTTATTCCAGACCCACTATAGCGAAGCGACCGTTGGGTCGTATTTTAATCAGACTGCTTTCCTTCCTTTCCGAAAACATATCATTCATGTTCCATGATGTTCCATGATGAAGATTTCTGTTGAATTCTTTGGGAAAATTCTCTATTGAACATATTAAGTGATCCACACTATTTCTTCATTTTCTTTCCATGTCCGACGCTTAATATTGAATACACAGCGTAGCTTACTCCTATCTAACTGTCAACGGTGACTTTTATTTGACCATTAAAACGCATTTTATACTAATTTATGTCATCGCAAATGCTGTTTATAATGGGACCAGCAAATGTTAGTAGGGCAATGTTTAGAATTCAAAAATAGCCAAGCGCAATAGTATTCGGTATTTTTTATTATTCGCAAACTGTATTCGCAACAGTTTCGCAAACAATATTTCTATTGACCATTTGGTCACCGAAAGATCCCAGGAAAAATACTGAAAAATTCTGGAGTCCCTGATAAACTCCATAAGATGGGTTGTTCCTGTCGATTTAATAATTCACAGTAACAAGATAGCACTGAGTCTTAGCAAGCTACAGGTCTGTGTGATGAATCAGCTTAACTGGGTTGCATGGTGTGTCCAAGTATATCCTCCGTCCATGCACCGATATTTTCGACAGTTCCAAACTGACCATGAACATGAAGTGGATATATGCTTGCAATTGTCTACGTACTTTCAAAGGCGATCCTCCGAGCTTTCAAACAATACGCGGAATATGAGTAAATCATTTTTCTATAAATTCCTCATACGCGTATGCCAAGAACAGACAATCGACGGCCTTTTTAATTTTGGTACTTTTGTATCAATACAATCTTGGCTTTGCATGTAAATTATTATTCCTCCCCCGGAAAATATTGAAAATTTAGCCTTCATTTTACGCACTTTGGGGCATTTTCAGAGATGATTTCAGGGTGAAAATGCTCACAATTTCCGCCCTTCTAACTCTTTCAAAGACGCAAAAAAACCTGAACTATTGGTATTGAGATAAAACCATCTTCTCGTCAATTTAAGCCAAAGTCAAATCAACTCTGACACCCCTGCAAGAAATAGTCACTTCAAAGATCGGTTGTTGCATCAGTGCCAAGCTGAATTGTTTGAAGTTGTGGGCGCCAAACGAGGCAATTTCCGGCGCTATTAACGTTTTTATCGAAAAACAGATGCGGATATCATAAGAAACTGATAATTGACGAAGACTGTGCTGAAGTTAACACTAAATCAGATAGAACACTGGGGAAAAGTTGGCACTTTGCATGAAACTGCAATTTAAAAATAGCCACACTAATTTTCCACCCATTTCATGGCACTTCAATCAACTTTTGGGGGATCATTGCCCCCCCCATTTTTCATATTTGTGGGGGAGGGGCAGGACCCGCTGTAAGCTTTGCACATAGTGGGGATTTTATTATATTCACTTTCAGAAATTATGCCCTTATATATTGAGGACGTGATCAGTGAAGTAATTCTTGTAGCATTCTTTTGATCCTGTGCAAAAGTGACAATTTCAATCAACATGACACAAAACTATTATATTTAATTATTATTATTGCAGTGACTAGTCCGACGGGATATTTCTGTACCAAATGCCTTCACCCTACATGCATGTAAGTTTCATGATAAATTTCGCATGTGTGCATTAGCCACTCTCTGAGGATGAAGACAGTTGTCTTTGAAAGCTAAGAGAATACACTATGTATCGTATTGCAGTAGTCGCTTTATTTATTTTCAGTTTAGTTAAACCGCTCCACACTGGGATATTTAAATTTCACACACTGGTGGAAATATATCATGTTAGGATGTTACATCACTGGTGATACGCTTCCTAGCTTTTATCTAATCCATGGGACCGTATGGACACCACGTAAAACATATCATTATGATATTAATATGTACATCCGCAACCAAACCGAGAGACTCAATTGATCGTTCATTTGGATTACAGTATTGGCGTCGGATCCGAAAACAACCAACAAGCCTTTGTCCACAAAAGAAATTCCGCGTCAACACCCTTTTATGGTAGACAGTTACCACCCATTTCAAACATGCCTAAAATTAAAATAAAAAAGTTTGTTTCTTGCAAGAGATGAGCGGTCAACAGTTTCCAATGATGGTGCAAGACAAGCAATATTGAGCAATCATATGAAAATACATCCCTGGACAGTTTCAAAGGATGCATGCGCGAAGACTGATACAACAAGAGTTGTCGACCATGCTTCACAAGATCAACGGAACACCTCCGGCGGCTCTGGTACTGAAGATGGGCATTTTTGGGCTGTGAATCAATTTATTCAACCCATCCGAATCAGTTAAGAAGAATAATAGAGTGATAAAGACCTAAATAATTATTAGCCCAGGCACAAAGAACATTTATTTATTGTTGCGTTTTTTGCTGCAGCCCATACTTTCAACATTACGGTGAGCTAAAGTTACTCGTGGTGCGCATTGTACGATGGGAAGAAACCATGGCCGATTTCCAAACTGCCCAGTGATGTATTTGACTTGCCTGCTTCAACTAGTGATTGCTTCTCTCTGGTAAGAAACTAGATTGTGTTGATATATTTTGATTTGAGACCTTCATAGATTCGGTGCTAACATGGATAAGGGTTTAGGAACTCCGACGCGGAAAGTGTTTGTGGACGACGGTTGTCTACTGTACGTTAGTTCTGTCGCTAGAACTGTCGTAATTAGCAATACTTTACATCGTGTGTCTATCAATAATAGAGGTTTCACAATCGGGATGTCCTTAAAAGGTTATTCATTTTCGCTATATGATCAAACTACTGTGATGGGTCTGTGCTAGTAAAAACTGTGTACAGAATATAATAATAATAGTAATACCATGTCTTCGAATGTTGTGAACAACGCAAGGGTAATTGACAGTAATCAGACGCTTGGAACAGGAATGTCACGCTATCTTCCAAGCATGCAATTTTGATCTAGCCTGAAGTTATATGAAGAGTGGTAGATGCGGACATTGATTTTATTGCCCACAGCGCCATTACGCGAAATCCTCAGATACCAAGAGAAAGAAAGTTAGATCGAGCGCATAATAGATTAATTCTCAACAGGTGCCCGAGAATATTTCTTTGGAATCTGAGGGAATAAAAACCCAAAGCTTCCATTTCCAGCATGTAATGATTCAATATTAACTCTGGCAGCTGTTCTCAATTTGTGTGACTTCAATCATTACACCACCAGAAGAGCTTGTATCGAACGTATCCCTTTCTGGACAGCAATATTACAGTGGGACATGCATATGGCGTATACATATCTCGCCTAGTAGCATTTGCTAGATCCTGTTTTAAATGTGACGATTTTAATCAACACCACAAAACAT
>JAVTVY010003015.1:0-35492 GCA_036873755.1 Hanleya hanleyi | reverse complement strand
TATTGAAGAATATGCCGGACTCCATTTGACTTCCTGAGGTGGAGTCTCATGAACAGAGATACAGCTCTTTCATAATCCACTTTATGACCATCATGAGCGCCAAAGCGTATATTCATGAGCGCCAAAGCGGAAATTCATGAGCGCCAAAGCGGAAAATCGCGGGGAACCCATTGTTGAGCGAACTGACGCGTCACTACTGGAACGAAGCATGCTTACGTTTCTGGAGACGGACATTTTTTATTTCATTCTTTTCCCTCTTGTTTGTTTTGTTTTCGTTTTCTGTTTTTAGCTTTTTCTTCTTTCTTTTTTTTTGGCGCGTCCAAGGGGGGGGGTCGTTCGCACCTGACGACCCCCCCCCCTAGCGACGCCCCTGACAACGTCACATCACAGGCTGCCAGGGTTAAACATTTGCCTCGTCAATTTTCGTTGTGGATTTCTCACTTACCCATAGGCTATGCCTAACATTCGCGCCCAAGAGGCCCGTTCGTATGAAAATACCAGACCGTTGCCGAATTGTGCACTGGAACTATCGAAAAATTACTTCCTGGTCCAGGCCGCTTTGTTTACACGAACTCCGCGAGCAATTCGCATATGCGCGTTTGGAGGAATGAAAACCCCCGACACGATGGTATCATAGATATCAGCTATTATACGGGGAAGAAGAATTTTCAGGTGACCAAAAACGGGCGGTCGACCTCATAAAGAAATTAGAGGGGGACCATTCATACGAAACAATAGAGACATCAGTTGGGTGTGTCGCAGAATCCGCCAAACTTTTTATTTTATTTTCAATGTAACCAGGTCATCCCCATCATATGTGAAAGTCGAACATTTTCAACTGAAATACGATAAAATAGGACGAAAGTAGTCTCTCCAATATCTATAATGACCAGTCAATTCAGGATCAAAAAATATAGTCGCTGGTCAATATATCACCCCAAATCGTCGTGACGATGAAGTGAGTACATCTTGGAGACAGACTGTCTGGACAGCACAATAGGAGCACGTAAAGATGTAAAAGTTCGCAATTGCTCTACAAAAGATTAAAACTAAAACAGTTGTATTAATCATGTCAGCTTTAGTATAAATAATACAGATAAATAGCCAATTCCCAAAGATGTGCTAAGCTTTGTTTGTGAGTTAACGGTTATGTCAGTTTAACCCTTTAACCTCGGGATGTTTGCACCAGGGGCGACAAGTGACAGTCCACAGAGTATCACCGTGTTGAACAATCTTTGGCCGGTGGTCGCTTTAACTCACAGGAGAGACTCAGACAGACTGGCGGCGACGGCCAACAGTGATCCGATCACCTGATCATAATTACTCAATAGTCCAATTTACCTGTCCGACGGTATATATCACGAACAACCACAGGGCTGAGAATCAAATCGCACATAACCCTCCATCGGCGCGCATCGTCCACAATCCGCTCTTCTAAATAACACTTTCGATTTACTCTTAACATCCAAAACGATGGGAAAGATTCTAACTAAAATACAAGACATCTTCGGAGAACTTCACCTTTCTCCAGCCAGACTAATCATGGTTGGACTGGATTCCGCCGGTAAGTTATATTCACTTTTATCTATTCAAGTACTTAAGGAAATCTTTCCATCAGTTAAACATTGCAATAATTTTACATACCTAATCGATATATTCAATATTGTCTTTCTTTCATTTTCCAGGCAAAAGTACAATTCTGTACAAGATTAAGTTAGATGATGACGATATCCAGACAGTGCCTACTGTAGGATTTAACGTGGAAACCGTGACCGTCTGTAAAAACGTCACCTTTATCGTGTGGGATGTCGGTGGACAGGAAAAACTCAGACGACTGTGGAGCATGTACTTCAAGGGATCTCATGGTATGTAGCCTGACCACAAAGGCATTCTTCTCTCAAGTTATTGGAAAAGCATCATTCATATCAACGTTTCATTTCAAGAAGAGAATACCGCGCATTTTTATTCCTATTTGACGATACCTTAGATCTAATTGAAAACACGGGACGAGACAAGATTTGTTGATGAATACAGCTACGATTTTTGTCTTACAACTGTGCATTATATTTTAGGTATACTGTTTGTGGTGGACAGTTCAGACAAAGAACGAATGCCAGCTGCACGTGAGGAACTTATGCGCATGTGTAAATCTGAGGATTTGAAAGGGATTCCACTGATAGTGCTTGCCAACAAGCAAGACGTCAGAGGTAAGCGAGTGTTCTCTCCATTATTATCATACAGAGCCATTTGAAACATACATAGCAATTTGGAACTTTTCATTTCAAAACAGACTTTTCATTTTTGTTTTTGTTTTTTTTGCATTTTCTTTCTTGTTAAACTTCATCATGTTCAAAGAATTCTACAGTGCAACAGCTCGATAATACCGTATTTATTTTCTTAATTACAGGAGCAATGTCAACTTCGAAGATTGCAGACTGGTTGGGTTTGGGTAAAATCAAGGATCGCTATTGGTGCGTTCAGGGAACATGCGCAACAAAGGGAGAGGGTCTTCTGGAATCGATGACAACAATGGCTAGCTTGGTGAAAAACTACAAGAAAAACAGCAACAAGTGGAAGAAATCCAACTATATCTGAACCCATCGTTTATTCTGATAGAAAACAATTGATGTTCGCGACTTATATGGTAGATTGTGATGCATTATTATAAGCATTCAAACAACCACCACCGACTATTTGACATCTCTAGTGCTTAATACACGGAAATGTTCTACACCGTTTGATGGGCCATGTTTGTTAACAGCTTGCAAGAAATCAATATTGTTTCTATATCTATAGTGCTAAATCTAGAAATGTTCTACTTCTGTTGATGAATATCTTTGTTAACAGTATGCAAGCAACATATGTCGCTATTTTGTATATCTATAGTGCTCACAACACAATGCGCCCTGTTATCTCTTGATGGCATGTTAAGTTTTTGTTGCTTTTCAGTTTGATTTGTTATCTTATATATCTGTGTGAATAAAGTTAAATATAACACATATATTCACATTCGCTATTTTTTGTTTCCGGCGTGGGACTCGGAAAAGTCTAAGTTTCAAAGCATCGCTTGTCTGCTTACGACATGCTATTTCTGGCTATACAATGGCTACCTATCAAAATATAGAGGCTGGAAATATGTAAGAATTGCAATAAAATCACCATGATATTCGAGCAATATTGACTCTTCGAGAGATTATGTCTGCTCCCAATAATTACAAGTGTCCTGGGTTTCTTTTTGTAAGCTAATCAGATAATGTCCGGTTGATAGAGACGCAACCCCCAAATCACAGGCTTGTGATTAACAGGTTCTTTTATTTATTTACACCTTGTTAATTTATTTAGCACCCGGATTGTTTGTTAAGAACAAAAATAAATCCAAATGCGGAATTGTTTGGGTTTGCAGCAACCGAATTGAGAAGAATGCGAGGGAGATAATAAAGCAAGTAGGGTCTTGGGGGGAGTTTATTTAATCACGAAAACTGATTATTTTTAGGTTTATTCGCAGAGGAACATTGTTGTGTAACCAAGTCCGCATGTCTTATGTATGCTACTCAATCAAAAATCCCAGATACAATGAGAACTGCTACTTCGGAAGTTATTCAGCGCAGTCCCCGTCTCCGCAAATCGGACCATCTAACATAAAACATGCCAGGAATTCATGATAATGTATATTCGATAGTTGTGATATTTGTTGGTTAAGATATACAAATTGTTTGGATAAACACAGGTACAACCATGGGCGTCGCTAGGATTTTTCAAGGGGGGGTCGATTATCATAGCACTTTAGGCGAGGGTCCAGGGGCCGCCTAGGCCCCGGAAGCTCCGGGGTCCTAGATGCCCAGAGATGCGTTCTAAGCGTTTTCCCGGAATTAAATCTGAACATAATGTATGCAGACTTAGGGTTATATTATACAGCTCTGAGACCTTAGGTGGCCTGAGATGCATTCTGAGTGATTTCCAACAGTTAAACTAACACATCATTTGTCAAATATCAGTGTTATATTTTATTCTCTTATTTTGAAAACACAATAATAATGCTTTGGACCGATATACCTCGTAGGCTAACCCAGTAGCGTCGGAACGTAATTGAAAGTGGAGGGCCCACTATCACAGCTCAACAGGCGGGGGTCCAGGGGCCGCCTAGGCCCCGGAAGCTCCGGAGTCCTATAGATTGCCGGAGATGCGTTCTGAACGCTTTTCCGGAAATAAAACTGATCATACTGCCTGCACATTTATGATTCTATTTTCACGATTTATGATTCTATTTTCACGCAATTATAAGCATGCATCGATATTGAAAAAAATCGCACCTCATGTCTGCATTCATTTGACGTTCTAGGTATATTTATAATATTCAAAACGATGACTTTTAGTTCTTGGGAGGGAAACCAATATGCCTACCGATACGATTCATTCACACAAAGATAAAACAAGAAAATCCTCACAGCCCAACAGGCGAGGGTCCACGGGTCGCTTAGGCCCGGAAGCTCCGAAGTTCCAGATCTCCAGAGATGCGTTCTAAGCGTTTTCCCAGAAATAAATTCGAACATAATGTATGCAGATTTATGGTTCTATTTTCACGTATGTTTCGCATTTTTAAGCACATATCGATATTGAAAAAATCATACTTCATGCCTGAATCCATTTGACTTTCTAGTTATATTTAACACATGAAAAAAACATATAAAAAACGGCCATCATGGAACATTATAGAACCAATATGATAGCGATTCATTTACACAAAGCTAAGCGATCCTGACAGGCGAGGGTCCAGGGGCCGCCTAGGTCCCGGAAGCCCCGGAGTCTCCGGTTGCCGGAGATGCGTTTTTCGCGTTTTTCCTGAAACAAATCTGAACACAATGTATATAGATTTATGGTTCTATTTTCACATCTGTTTCGCATAAACCCGCATCGATATTGAAGAATATGCCGGACTCCATTTGACTTCCTGAGGTGGAGTCTCATGAACAGAGATACAGCTCTTTCATAATCCACTTTATGACCATCATGAGCCCCAAAGCGTATATTCATGAGCGCCAAAGCGGAAATTCATGAGCGCCAAAGCGGAAAATCGCGGTGAACCCATTGTTGAGCGAACTGACGCGTCACTACTGGAACGAAGCATGCTTACGTTTCTGGAGACGGACATTTTTTATTTCATTCTTTTCCCTTTTGTTTGTTTTGTTTTCGTTTTCTGTTTTTAGCTTTTTCTTCTTTCTTTTTTTTGGCGCGTCCAAGGTGGGGGGGGTCGTTCGCACCTGACGACCCCTCCTAGCGACGCCCCTGACAACGTCACATCACAGGCTGCCAGGGTTAAACATTTGCCTCGTCAATTTTCGTAGTGGATTTCTCACTTACCCATAGGCTATACCTAGCATTCGCGCCCAAGAGGCCCGTTCGTATGAAAATACCAGACCTTTGCCGAATTGTGCACTGGAACTATCGAAAAATTACTTCCTGGTCCAGGCCGCTTTGTTTACACGAACTCCGCGAGCAATTCGCATATGCGCGTTTGGAGGAATGGAAACCCCCGACACGATGGTATCATAGATATCAGCTATTATACGGGGAAGAAGAATTTTCAGGTGACCAAAAACGGGCGGTCGACCTCATAAAGAAATTAGAGGGGGGACCATTCATACGAAACAATAGAGACATCAGTTGGGTGTGTCGCAGAATCCGCCAAACTTTTTATTTTATTTTCAATGTAACCAGGTCATCCCCATCATATGTGAAAGTCGAACATTTTCAACTGAAATACGATAAAATAGGACGAAAGTAGTCTCTCCAATATCTATAATGACCAGTCAATTCAGGATCAAAAAATATAGTCGCTGGTCAATATATCACCCCAAATCGTCGTGACGATGAAGTGAGTACATCTTGGAGACAGACTGTCTGGGCAACACAATAGGAGCACGTAAAGATGTAAAAGTTCGCAATTGCTCTACAAAAGATTAAAACTAAAACAGTTGTATTAATCATATCAGCTTTAGTATAAATAATACAGATAAATAGCCAATTCCCAAAGATGTGCTAAGCTTTGTTTGTGAGTTAACGGTTATGTCAGTTTAACCCTTTAACCTCGGGATGTTTGCACCAGGGGCGACAAGTGACAGTCCACAGAGTATCACCGTGTTGAACAATCTTTGGCCGGTGGTCGCTTTAACTCACAGGGGAGACTCAGACAGACTGGCGGCGACGGCCAACAGTGATCCGATCACCTGATCATAATTACTCAATAGTCCAATTTACCTGTCCGACGGTATATATCACGAACAACCACAGGGCTGAGAATCAAATCGCACATAACCCTCCATCGGCGCGCATCGTCCACAATCCGCTCTTCTAAATAACACTTTCGATTTACTCTTAACATCCAAAACGATGGGAAAGATTCTAACTAAAATACAAGACATCTTCGGAGAACTTCACCTTTCTCCAGCCAGACTAATCATGGTTGGACTGGATTCCGCCGGTAAGTTATATTCACTTTTATCTATTCAAGTACTTAAGGAAATCTTTCCATCAGTTAAACATTGCAATAATTTTGCATACCTAATCGATATATTCAATATTGTCTTTCTTTCATTTTCCAGGCAAAAGTACAATTCTGTACAAGATTAAGTTAGATGATGACGATATCCAGACAGTGCCTACTGTAGGATTTAACGTGGAAACCGTGACCGTCTGTAAAAACGTCACCTTTACCGTGTGGGATGTCGGTGGACAGGAAAAACTCAGACTACTGTGGAGCATGTACTTCAAGGGATCTCATGGTATGTAGCCTGACCACAAAGGCATTCCTCTCTCAAGTTATTGGAAAAGCATCATTCATATCAACGTTTCATTTCAAGAAGAGAATACCGTGCATTTTTATTCCTATTTGACGATACCTTAGATCTAATTGAAAACACGGGACGAGACAAGATTTGTTGATGAATACAGCTACGATTTTTGTCTTACAACTGTGCATTATATTTTAGGTATACTGTTTGTGGTGGACAGTTCAGACAAAGAACGAATGCCAGCTGCACGTGAGGAACTTATGCGCATGTGTAAATCTGAGGATTTGAAAGGGATTCCACTGATAGTGCTTGCCAACAAGCAAGACGTCAAAGGTAAGCGAGTGTTCTCTCCATTATTATCATACAGAGCCATTTGAAACATACATAGCAATTTGGAACTTTTCATTTTTGTTGTTGTTTTTTTTGCATTTTCTTTCTTGTTAAACTTCATCATGTTCAAAGAATTCTACAGTGCAACAGCTCGATAATACCGTATTTATTTTCTTAATTACAGGAGCAATGTCAACTTCGAAGATTGCAGACTGGTTGGGTTTGGGTAAAATCAAGGATCGCTATTGGTGCGTTCAGGGAACATGCGCAACAAAGGGAGAGGGTCTTCTGGAATCGATGACAACAATGGCTAGTTTGGTGAAAAACTACAAGAAAAACAGCAACAAGTGGAAGAAATCCAACTATATCTGAACCCATCGTTTATTCTGATAGAAAACAATTGATGTTCGCGACTTATATGGTAGATTGTGATGCATTATTATAAGCATTCAAACAACCACCACCGACTATTTGACATCTCTAGTGCTTAATACACGGAAATGTTCTACACCGTTTGATGGGCCATGTTTGTTAACAGCTTGCAAGAAATCAATATTGTTTCTATATCTATAGTGCTAAATCTAGAAATGTTCTACTTCTGTTGATGAATATCTTTGTTAACAGTATGCAAGCAACATATGTCGCTATTTTGTATATCTATAGTGCTCACAACACAATGCGCCCTGTTATCTCTTCATGGCATGTTAAGTTTTTGTTGCTTTTCAGTTTGATTTGTTATCTTATATATCTGTGTGAATAAAGTTAAATATAACACATATATTCACATTCGCTATTTTTGGTTTCCGGCGTGGGACTCGGAAAAGTCTAAGTTTCAAAGCATCGCTTGTCTGCTTACGACATGCTATTTCTGGCTATACAATGGCTACCTATCAAAATATAGAGGCTGGAAATATGTAAGAATTGCAATAAAATCACCATGATATTCGAGCAATATTGACTCTTCGAGAGATTATGTCTGCTCCCAATAATTACAAGTGTCCTGGGTTTCTTTTTGTAAGCTAATCAGATAATGTCCGGTTGATAGAGACGCAACCCCCAAATCACAGGCTTGTGATTAACAGGTTCTTTTATTTATTTACACCTTGTTAATTTATTTAGCACCCGGATTGTTTGTTAAGAACAAAAATAAATCCAAATGCGGAATTGTTTGGGTTTGCAGCAACCGAATTGAGAAGAATGCGAGGGAGATAATAAAGCAAGTAGGGTCTTCGGGGGAGTTTATTTAATCACGAAAACTGATTATTTTTAGGTTTATTCGCAGAGGAACATTGTTGTGTAACCAAGTCCGCATGTCTTATGTATGCTACTCAATCAAAAATCCCAGATACAATGAGAACTGCTACTTCGGAAGTTATTCAGCGCAGTCCCCGTCTCCGCAAATCGGACCATCTAACATAAAACATGCCAGGAATTTGTGATATTTGTTGGTTAAGATATACAAATTGTTTGGATAAACACAGATACAACCATGGGCGTCGCTAGGATTTTTCAAGGGGGGGTCGATTATCATAGCACTTTAGGCGAGGGTCCAGGGGCCGCCTAGGCCCCGGAAGCTCCGGGGTCCTAGATGCCCAGAGATGCGTTCAAAGCGTTTTCCCGGAATTAAATCTGAACATAATGTATGCAGACTTAGGGTTATATTATACAGCTCTGAGACCTTAGGTGGCCTGAGATGCATTCTGAGTGATTTCCAACAGTTAAACTAACACATCATTTGTCAAATATCAGTGTTATATTTTATTCTCTTATTTTGAAAACACAATAATAATGCTTTGGACCGATATACCTCGTAGGCTAACCCAGTAGCGTCGGAACGTAATTGAAAGTGGAGGGCCCACTATCACAGCTCAACAGGCGGGGGTCCAGGGGCCGCCTAGGCCCCGGAAGCTCCGGAGTGCTATAGATTGCCGGAGATGCGTTCTGAACGCTTTTCCGGAAATAAAACTGATCATACTGCCTGCACATTTATGATTCTATTTTCACGATTTATGATTCTATTTTCACGCAATTATAAGCATGCATCGATATTGGAAAAAATCGCACCTCATGTCTGCATTCATTTGACGTTCTAGGTATATTTATAATATTCAAAACGATGACTTTTAGTTCTTGGGAGGGAAACCAATATGCCTACCGATACGATTCATTCACACAAAGATAAAACAAGAAAATCCTCACAGCCCAACAGGCGAGGGTCCACGGGTCGCTTAGGCCCGGAAGCTCCGAAGTTCCAGATCTCCAGAGATGCGTTCTAAGCGTTTTCCCAGAAATAAATTCGAACATAATGTATGCAGATTTATGGTTCTATTTTCACGTATGTTTCGCATTTTTAAGCACATATCGATATTGAAAAAATCATACTTCATGCCTGAATCCATTTGACTTTCTAGTTATATTTAACACATGAAAAAAACATATAAAAAACGGCCATCATGGAACATTATAGAACCAATATGATAGCGATTCATTTACACAAAGCTAAGCGATCCTGACAGGCGAGGGTCCAGGGGCCGCCTAGGTCCCGGAAGCCCCGGAGTCTCCGGTTGCCGGAGATGCGTTTTTCGCGTTTTTCGCGTTTTTCCTGAAACAAATCTGAACACAATGTATATAGATTTATGGTTCTATTTTCACATCTGTTTCGCATAAACCCGCATCGATATTGAAGAATATGCCGGACTCCATTTGACTTCCTGAGGTGGAGTCTCATGAACAGAGATACAGCTCTTTCATAATCCACTTTATGACCATCATGAGCGCCAAAGCGTATATTCATGAGCGCCAAAGCGGAAATTCATGAGCGCCAAAGCGGAAAATCGCGGGGAACCCATTGTTGAGCGAACTGACGCGTCACTACTGGAACGAAGCATGCTTACGTTTCTGGAGACGGACATTTTTTATTTCATTCTTTTCCCTTTTGCTTGTTTTGTTTTCGTTTTCTGTTTTTAGCTTTTTCTTCTTTCTTTTTTTTGGCGCGTCCAAGGGGGGGGGGGGTCGTTCGCACCTGACGACCCCCCCCCTAGCGACGCCCCTGAATATAATGCAGTCAAGTCGAAACGAATAGAGTAGAGCCGCCCAATGAAAACGCTTTCAAACGAAGTTGTTTATATTCCATCAGATTTGAAGTGGGTACAGGCGTGCATGCATGTCTGGACTAAAACAACAAACACGGTTCACAGTTTCGAAACCTGAAGACGGTATCTTCCAGATATTCTGTATGTTTGTAAACGAGTTAATAATAATAATAATAATAATAAAAAAAGATATTCCGTCCCAGGATTTGATTATCAGCGTAAAACAGCCCTCTATCAAAGTCCGAAACTAGAGTAATTTTCCTTTGTCGCACATCACGCTATGTAGCAACTACTAATGACACATTTGCGACAATTGTGTCATTAGCGGTTGTCAGGTCGCCAGCTCTGTCACTCAAAAACAAAATGGTAGCGAGCATGTTGACGCTTATTGTCACAACTGGGGACCAGTAATTATTTGAGGAAAAAATATACCACACATGACGTATGACTGAATATTTGATGTATCCACAAATCAAATTATGGTCTACATGAATGTAAGACGAAGTTTGAGGTCAATTGGAGAAAATGAGGTGAAATTTTGGGTCGACACACAAGTTTCTAGTATTTAATCCAAACTTCGTTCTAAAGTATTACCGAGGTCACTGATCACGAATCCGAGGTCAGAATTGACCCTGACCTCGAAAGGGTCGAACATTTGTAGAAACATTTCTACAACAGTGTGTGAATTGTCAGTTCAGTGTAAGTATCATGGATATTACCCAATAGAGGAATGCCAGGACTAGTGTGTAGCGAAATATAAAAAGTCTCGGTTGTATAGTAACGGAAATATGCACATTGCACATTTAACCCATTAAATGAACAAAACTAGGTCAAAGTAAAGGTCAAGGTCAAAGTTGAGATCATAGGTCAAGGCACAGCTGACGAGGTCATCACATATCAAAAGGTCATGGTCAATAGCATAAATCTTGTGACCTTTCGACAAGGCCCTAACTCCCCAGGGAACTGAAGATATCATATGTACAGTTATTCACATGAGATAATTACTGGTCCCCTGACTAGGTTACAAAAACACTTTGTCGTGACATCAGCGGTTGAGATGTACACTGTTAAACTGAGAGATTGCAATAGCAACTACTAATGACACAATTGTCCTATTTGCGTCATTAGTCGTCGACTCTGCATGCAGAGCCGCCTGCTAATGACGCAATTACGACATTAGCTGGCGACCTGACCACTGCAAATGACACAATTGTCCCGAATCATAATAAACGTAGGGAATGAACTCTTCTCAAGAAATCCTCGCGATGCCCATGCCCTGGGAAGTAGGAATCTCGCGATGCCCATGGTCTGGGAAGTAGGAATCTCGCGATTCCCATGGTCTGGGAAGTAGGAATCTCGCGATGCCCATGGTCTGGGAAGTAGGAATCTCGCGATTCCCATGGTCTGGGAAGTAGGAATCTCGCGATGCCCATGGTCTGGGAAGTAGGAATCTCGCGATGCCCATGGTCTGGGAAGTAGGAATCTCACGATGCCCATGGTCTGGGAAGTAGGAATCTCGCGATGACCATGGTCTGGGAAGTAGGAATCTCGCGATGCCCATGGTCTGGGAAGTACTTGTCGGTGTTCTCAACGCAGCTTGTGAAAAGCTGGGGTGAGCTGGAATGGGTAATACACCAGGGCAGTCACGTAGCATAATTTTTCTGTTCTACACGAGTTTCAGTAATGATGGCAAAATAGAGAGCCGAAATATTGAGTCATCGCTTGATGATGGCAAAATACAGAGCCGAAATATTGAGTCTTCTCTTGATGATGGGAAAATAAAGAGCCGAAATATTGAGTCTTCTCTTGATGATGGCAAAATAAAGAGCCGAAATATTGAGTCACAATGAACCCTACGTTTTTCCGAATTACACTGCTCGAGTACTTCGTCCAACTTATCAGTGGAACTCAAGGATATACTCTTCTACTGGGGGATCTGCAAGTCTTGTAAAAGAGTTCATCATCTTTACAAAATGACTAATTAATCTGAACATGGCAGTGTAAAGTTACAGGACCTACGAAGTAGGGTAGGCATTAGGACTCCGACGCGAACTGAACTCTTGGAAATCTCCCCCTCCCCCCCAAGTTGAAATCCTGCCTATATTAAGATGGACACTGCCCAAGTCAGAATCAGCAGTGATATTCATCAAAAATCACTAGCAATTTTATCAAAAGTAGGTCAGCTCAGAACTTGCTGGTAACAGTCCGCTAATGCACCTTCATGCCAAAAATCAAGGTTCTAATGTAAACGGTTCTACTTATTTTGCCGACGAAAGGATTCGGATGGACTGACTCACTCACTCATTACCGGACAATTTGCAAAGGAGAGTCTACTTCGTAGGAATAGGAATATACCAGACTTACAGGGAAAGGTATGAGAGATCGAGTCTCAACTCTCCGTTCATTGTCACACTTTAACATATGATGGTGTGCACTGTAACAAAACTTGTTCGAGCCATGCTGGAAAAATATACAAACAGGTTTATGTCCACAGAACACTGATCCATAACACAGAACACTGATCCATAACACAGAACACTGATCCATAAAACAGAACACTGATCGGTGAGGTAGGATTATGTTTGGGTTACCCTTCAACTGGTGACTGAATTTGGCACACTTTTTGATCTTTTGTTTCGTTGCTTTGTTTTCTGTAAGGTAATAGAAAATAGGACGAATAAAGAATCTGTAAATACAAACTACTTGTCGTCAAAAGTGACGGGAAAGTTTGGTTTAAACAATATTTTATTGAATCAGCGGGAGCACAATGAGCCAGAGCTCGTTAGTGTGTTATTTAGTTAGTTATTCAACACATTTAGTTATTCAACACATACACATACAAGAATATGTACATATTCATTTATGGCAGGATACTTTATATGATGAGTGATGATGTAAATATTTTAGTAGACGGGAAAGTTTGATCCCAAGAACATGTTTTGGTGTAATATTTCACAAATACGTTATTTCTCACCAAGACGTGCAATTCACCGAGAACCCCAGTGCTTGGAGTTGGAGTCATTGATATACTACTTCGTTAAATCAAATTTAACATCGATTTCACAACGTCATCAGTGAGAAAATAATTACCACTCTCTCGATGACGTCAGCGGCCACATGACGGCCGTAGATTCTTTCTGCTTCCTCTCGTTCTCCGGGTTCTAACGCTTTGTCATCTAACACCTCGAGGTTTGGTAAATTAGCGATCACGTATTGCCTGTTGATACAAGGAGACATTCCATATAAAGAAACCAAGTTTTGTGGATTGCTGCTTCTTGGTTTTCTTAATTGTCACTTCTTGTTTGTCAATTGAAAAAACAACAAAAACAAGTGTCAATCAAGAAAGACTTTGTTTCAAGTTATTCCACTTATATAGGTTCTTTACCGATTACATTCGATATAAAAGAACGATTAAATTGTTGATTTGATCATACTTTTATCACTATAAATATGTTCACGTAGGCAAATCAGGTAGGAAAATTTCTCGCCAAGGCGCAACACCCGCTATATTTTGTCAATTTACCATACCTGATGAAGGGGCATAACTCTAAAAAACACATCACAGGAAGACGAAAAAGCCACGTGCACATGTATACGTGGTGACGATAATGTGTGCCAATTTACAAAGCAATCAGATGGAATCCAGTTTTGAATAGTTGAGTTAACAAGAGCATTTTCGATGTGATATAAGGGTATAACTCCGGAAAAATATATTACATGAAGTTGAAAAAGTTACATGTACATCTTCACATGGTAGCGATAATGTTAGGTATACCAAGTTTCAAAAGAATTAGTCCAGCACCCTAGGACAAATTGCGTTCACGAGTATAGCTATCGGACGCACGGACGGACGGACTGCACGAGAGACGGACGGACGATGCCACAATATGTTACGTCAAAACTGACAAAATGTAAATAAAATGTCTCAGGACAAAATGTAAATAAAATGTCTCAGGCCATACTGTCATTTCTCCTGTGCTTCTCTTTAATGTCATTCTTAAATGTGAAATGCAAAGGTTTTCATACTTTCATTTTTAAATTCTTCGTGAGTTAGTTAACAGGAAAAATGTCCTGAGTAGATAATTCTTTTCTGTTATCAGAATAGGGAATGCTTATTTGGTTGCTGATTACATCTTTAACACAATTATTGATTTAAGTCTTCCATCATCGAGGAAAAGTTGGACAGTCGACTGTTTGGTTTCATTAGAAATCCATATATAGACATGACCAGAATCTTAGTTCCGGTGGGACCTTTCTGTACTGTGTATGATCTTCCTCTATAGCCCTTTCCGAAAAGTGTTTGATCTGCCCTTGAATAACTGCCAATCTTTAAGGTTAGAGGTATGAGATGCAGCTTCCGGTTAGTAGTCGCCTTGGTTTCCCTTTTACCAAAGGCACCCGCAATTAGTATGAATAAATTAACTAATCCGGATTATTTGTTTAAAAAACTATTGATTAAAGTCTTTTACATGAACCCACAGATCCTGCATAGATGTAGATTAGAAAGATAATTTTCTAGAAAAACATGGGATATTTAATAATAGAACTACTCACGAGGGCCTTTGGTACTTGCCGGAAGTTGAGATAAAACTTTTTCCGAATTGGGCTATTGTGTACCATCGTACACAGTAGAGAAAGGTTCACTCGGAGTTACATAAATCAGTGAATATTAAGGCACGTTGAGGTTTTTACCTGTAGTCCAGATATTGTTGGAGTGTTCCCCCATTGAAGTAGCTTGGGGCAGCGTCATTATTCATCATGGATAAGATTCTCATGTTAGGGCAACACTTGGCCACAGTAGAAATAAACACAGCTGAAAACAAACAAAAACGATGTATTCGATTAACTTGCATTGGTGCGAATATAATCACCGTATATACACAAGTAGAAGAGAAAGCGTATTTAAGTTATGATTGACCTTTCATGGCCAAGGTAGTTCTATAAACACAGCTGAAAACAAAGAGAAAACGAATCACCGTATATGAAGGATTCCATGATAACCTAGTCCACTTTTCCGTCAAATTCTCCGTCCAACCGAAAAATGACATTAGCAACGTTAAAAATACAAAAAACTAACTCCTTGTCATGTACATATTTGCTAAACCCACCAAGGTTGTGTAACAGATTTATCCTGTACAGGGACAGTCTTACCCGGTATATTTCTTATCTGTAGTATAATAGAGAGACAGAAATGTAAATGTTGCTAATGTCACTTGTGCAGCTGCTAATGTCATATTTTCGTCATACTTTTTTTTTACAATAATCACCACAAATCAAATATCAACTAAATTATTCAAAAAAAGATTTACAGTGATACTAGCTTGACCTTATTAAGATATAGTACCATTGGCATGGATACTATGAGCGTTAGAAAAATGTTGCTAATGTCATTTCCGTCCAACTCCCGTGACGGAAATGACATTAGCAAATTTTGAAAAGACCCAGTATTACAGCATGGGTGATGACATACACTCACAAGGGTACAGATACATCAATACAATTGACCTAATTCCACTGAGTATATGCAAGTGCTTGTCTTACAAGAAATTTCTTGCACGTTTACAAAATAGATTTTGACGGAAAAATGACATAAGCAACACAAATGTTGCAAATGTCATTTTTGTTTTGTCCCGCTAAATTGAAAACTTTACAAAGAATTCATAGGGATTCCTGTTTATTTTCATCTTATGCAATTCACTGACATGTTTAAGATAGTAAGATACTGGGCACATCGTTTGTTCACGATATTTTTGAATTTATAGGTGTTGCAAATGTCATGTTCCGTCAATGATTGACGAAAATGTGTGTTAGTGGACTAGGTTATCGTGGAATCTGCCATATACACAGTCCGTGTAACACCTCACAATTCAACTTTCCATCTCGCAAAATCGGACACATGAGAAGAACGCAGATAGACAGACACATTATTTTGCAATATTATTCCCGAAGGCTTAAGGCACCACATCTGAAAAACAAACATGAAAATATACAGACATACCAGTATACATAAAGAACATAATAACAGGGTTGTGGGGCTTGGGAACCACCCACTTCATTGACAGGGGAGATCTTAATGATACACATAGTTCTAAAGTCTGGCTGGGAATAGTAGCGTCAACAGAACCTTTACAGCAGCTATAACGATCATACATAGACAAATTTTGTCACGGCATTTACTACTGACTCTGATTTCGAGATCATTAACATATTACGCAAATGAGCATTAGCTACATGTATCACTGAGCATATTAGTTCGTATGTTGTTGAACAGAATATCTCTCTATTTTAAATTTTGTAAATTCCAGCAGAAAGTGTTGCTCATCTTCAAGCACTTGGCAAAAAGTACAGAGTTTTTAATCTCTGGGACTGTGTTTTTGATATCGCCACCTTTCGATATGTAACTTATGCGCACTTATCCGAAACCATTTCAACGATACCCGGTGATGTAGCTCTGGTATAGCCTTGTTCTATACTACGTTCTCACGTAGTATAGAACAAGGCTATACCAGAGCTACCGGTGATGTCTATTGTGAATTGAGAAGCTGCAATTTCCAGCCTGCAGTTTGTGTTTGAAACTGAAGTAGTAGGTCTCTAATTTATTGAATTTAATAATTTTCTCTCTCTAACTGGACCTGCATGATCGCTTCCAGCCTCGGGACGACATTTGTTGTTGTTGTTGTGAGTGAAACTAGGATACCGGTACCTAAACCATGTCGATCCAAGGCTATGACAGGCCTAACGTGAAATTTGTCATCACTTTGGACAGGGATGCAGGATCTATGGACATGGATGCAGGATCTATGGACAGGGATGTAGGATCTATGGACAGGGATGTAGGATCTATGGACATGGATGCAGGATCTATGGACAGGGATGTAGGATCTATGGATAGGAATGTATATTCCTGGTTTGGAGAAATATGTGTTTTATTGGTTCACACAGTTCGCATCTTGACAATCGTCGTCCAAAACCGTGATTTCATGACGGGGGAATGCATCTTTACCTTGAGTTTTTGCCTCCAGCTTTAACCAACCGTATTTAATCAACGTGGACGACTTGATTATTTCCTACGAAGTAGGCTCTCATTTGCAAATTGTCCGGTAACGAGTGAGTCCGTCAGTCCATCCGAATTCTTTCTCCGGCAAAATAAGGAGAACCGTTGACATTAGAACCTTTATTTTTGGCATGAACGTGCATTAGGGGACTGTTACCAGCAAGTTCTGAGCTGACCTACTTTTGATGATAATTTGACCTATTTAGATGATCTATAAACCTCGAAATTGGCAAAGAGATATCCTAATGCTTCCTAAGACCATGAAAATGCGCTTAATTAGGTCAATGTCTAACGGTCAGTCTTAGGTCAAGGTACACACTTAAATTATATCAAACCCTACTTCGTAGGTCCTGTGACGTTAGTCACACTGCCATGTGATTAGTTCAGAAAAAAATGAATAACAAATTGTTAAAATAGTAGGCCTACTAGCTTGATAACGAAGCATTGAGATCGTATTTATTACTCCATTTAATACCTGGGAAACATGCCACGGGCGTATACAAGCTGTGTTCAAAATTCTTCATACCTATACATACCTGAAATGAACTAAACACACACATCGTACTACATTTACTGCGGATGGAGTTCAAATGTCAAAGAAAAGATACGCAGCCATGAAACCAGTCTTCTTGGGCAGGAGCAAAACATGGTCCAAGGGGGACAACTCTTACTGGAATACTATTGAGAAATTTAAACACCTTCGAAAAGGTTACGTCCCTTGATTCATAGATCGTATAGAAAATTCCTTCATCTATGCCTACATGTAAATGATCAAAACAAAGGCCTGAAACAGATAGTGATTCGGTCCAGTGATATTGTCGTATGTCCATCAGTTTGTCTAAGAAAGTTCTTAGTTTTGAGATTATCAGAAATTTGGGGGAGATTCTTCTAAATCAAAAATTTCCTCATATTCACAGTAAACTTCTAAGCCAATCTCAGAACTCCAGGAAATAAATTCATGTGTACGTGTATGCCATCTACGGGAATTATTTCACCCCCTTCTGCTGGAGAAGTAGTAGTCAGACGACCCTTATATATTAGCATATAATCAATGTCACAGTGAAGCCTGAGAAAACTGACGATGCTCGGGACCCAATCACAGTGTCAGTTTTGACAGTGTTCTGGTTTATTAAAGTTCAAAATACTTTAAACTGAAGTATTAGGGCCATGGATACTATTCTGTATTTAGAAGTTGGTTGGTTTACTGAGGTGACGGTATTCACGGGTTTCACTGTATATTCCAGTCAAAACATACCAAGGTTTTTAATCCTGTTATGGTTGACCCAGAGAGTATGAAGTGTCGGCAGGGACAGTGGCATCTTCACATGAGAATCAATGCTGTTATGGTCCAGGATGAGAGTGTTCAGCATCGAGTAGTCTACAAGAAATCTCAGATCTGTTTGAATAATTAAGGACTGATGATTAAGTAATGTCAGATGTTTATCAACTTCAGCTGATAATACAAGTAATTCTTAACACTTGGCAAGAAAGTACAGTACAAAAAAAAAAAAAAAAAAAAAAAAAAATCAGAAAATAAATTGTAAATGTGAAATTATTTTTGTTCATATTATTTCTTGCAATGTCTTCTTCATGTCTGGCTTGACAAGTGAGTATATTATCATGACCATACTCCAAGCCATTATGAAGAAATCGGCAAATGACTGACAAGGGCTGGAAAAAGTTGGCTAGTTGCCATTATACTACAACCCGATTTCCTCTTATATTTTTTTCAAACAAGGCAGTGAATCCAATATGCTTTCTCTTAATTTCTGACAGATTGAGGACGCTCACTACTAAAACCATTTATTTTATACTAATCCTATGTATATCTGGTACCCGTATAGCTGCAACAAATTGACAGGAAAACAAATTTTACAACACAACCCATCAATACAGTTGACATTCTCTTGGAAAACTCTATATGAGGGCGAAGAACGATATATCAGTTACTAGTACGGTATTACATCTGCTATCAGAGACCCACGCAACTAAGATACAGATTTCTATGCTACAACATGGTGTGGCGCCCGTTTTTCTTGATAAATTTATTTCTGTACACCGAAAATTTCTGGAACTTTAGTATGTTCTGTGAACCAGGCATCCTCCGATAATATCTGAAAATCGGTCACAGGGAATACCTGTTTTTACTGATAGCGATTTATGTACTCCCAATTCATGCAATTACGGATCGGAAACAGCCAGCTGTGGGCTGTCCAAGGCAATGTGTTTGGAACCATATACTGTAAATCAAACGCAATCAAGGATATGAGATATAATTGTAGCTGAGGTCCAATTCTTCCAGAGCATCCCCATGTCTCTCAGTAAACTCTGCAGGGACTATTTTAAAGTCCTGGTAGGCCAAACTTTCCCGTTTACCGGGCATTCTTTCCACAGGTGTCGGTAGCTTCTCGTTGAAATTTGTAAAATTGTGTACACAGTCACCGAATAAAGAGTTCATAATAGATCACCCACTTAGGCCTACATAGTTCTAACTTCCGGGGCTGGTCAACAAGAGATTGTTGGATTACGGTATCAAATTTATCAGACACTTCCGTGAAGTTCAAATAAACTTTAGAACGATCGCAGCTCACAAATACATCTTAACCGATTTGGCAATAAATATTCTGATTCAAAACTGTGATATGCTGATTTTATCTGCTGTCAAAATATTTATCTAGTCCTGTTTCATGCGCGCAGCCATTTTGTCCAAAGCGGTGAATCACATGACCGATTTTATGTTCCTGGGATTAAAGAAAACTTGCACTCAAAATACATCCGGATTCGGATGAAACTGGAATCACTGGATCGGATTCTAGTCATTTCGTACCAAAACCACATCGTGCCGAGTCCGTTTCGTACCCAGACCGTTTCGCACACAAACTTTTTCGTACCATACAATAAAAAATATTCAGACACAAGTCCGTATTAAATATTGTGAACATGGTAACTGGATAAATAAATTTAAAAATATTCTGTTGAGGTAAATTTGCAGCTACAAATTCTTTGTTTATACGTTCGATACCACGGGAGAGTCGTACGGTAATTAGACGACTTTGGTTCTAAGATTTGTAATCTGATTAGAAGTTATTTACAATGAACGGATAAAAATAAAATATAGCCGCGAGCGGCAATAACAGGCGGCAAGATGTGGCAATGACCTTGACATAAAAATAAATAGGTTTATGGATAACCCCCCAGTAAAGTTACAAGACACTATGTTCAATTCAGTTTTGTGTTGTGACCAAACCGTTGAATTATTGGCCTTGATATTCATTGTGTGATTTCTCCAACATATTTTCTGTTAAAACATTAAGTAAAGTGATCACTTAACTATTCTTGAAATATGCTTACAAGAATTTCTGATGCAAATTCTATATCACCTGATCAGGGTCCATGTGGGCGATGATAACTGGCAATATCGGCAAAAAATCTGCAAAGATTTGTGAAGTTCAAGATAAAGTAGAAGAAGGGATTTGAAACTGCCCTAAAAAGTAAATAGTTTCTTCAAGATCACATGGACAACACACCGTTTAGGTTTCGAGGTATTTGTTGAATCAGAACCCAAGATAATTTAGATTAGCAGTGCCCTGACCTTGACCTTTGACCTATTGAAGCTCAATATCAATTCCATGAGAGCTATTCTCTCAATATATCTTCAGTGAAAATATGAAGTGGATTGACTGCATGCCTTCTAAGTTGTCGTGGTAACAAGAATTGGTGGCACCCGCACACACGGACAGACAGCAATTCTATACTCCTCGACCGGGCTCTGGTGGGAAGTAGGAATATACAATGAAATTCCCGGACTGTTTCCCGGTCTGTAAATATACAGCTAGAAAGTTGTTTCTTAAACAACATTTAGCAATGGATGACCTACTGACCTGCAGTTTTCACATCATTAGTAGTAAAACAGAAAATTCATACAAGCTGACCTGACCAATAAGCATATTAGTAGGAGGTCAAGAGCGCTATAGTTCCGGCAAAGGTCATTGAGTATACGTCCGACCCGCGTTGATGTGGTCATTTCCGGTGGGGATATGCCTCGGTACGGGGGATAAGCCTCCGCGGACAGAAAGTAGTCCCATATTGAGGTCAATGAGACTTCAAATACGCGTTTTCCCCACTGTTCCACTATGAAATAATCGCTCCGGTGCACCGACGCGTGCATTCGTAATCTCCCTCTTCAGTTTATACTTAACAACAGTGGGCAGATTCATAAATATCGATTGCTGGTTAAGATATGGCAAGTATGTATCAAATTATCCTACTATTCCAAGAATGGACCATTAGGCTTGCATTGATGATAATTTTAGTACCGGTAACTTCAAGTAAAAAATATTGCATTTATCACTGATTGAAATATTTTTCATACTGTTGCCAAGGTTAAAATGGGAAACTACGAACCACAATTTGAATCCGGAGGTCATGTGTCAATGTATACCTGTCGGTGTGCCAGCGCAAAGTTAATTTTGTTCAAGAATTGAAGTGCAAAAGGCGGATTGAATTACAAGCGTCTAGTTCGTCATTCAATATTCAGCCGTTGACCATTCAAGAATTTCCGCTTTCATAATCCAAATAACTAATTCATATAATAGATTTAGCATCAAATTATAAGAATACACCATAGTATATGAAATTAGACTAGTTCCCCACAAGAGAGAAGCGATCAATAGTTTTCAATGATGCCAGCAAGACATTATATGATGTTCCAAAAATATCAAATCCGTATAGTTGATCGGTATTCTTAATCCATATCATTTTCGTTGTAGAATCGTTATCTAGAGTATGATGTGTCTCAGTCACGCTTTGATGATGAATGTTCACATGAACGCAAGGCGTATCCTGAAAAACATATATACGGCCCCTAGCCCCAGGTTGAGCGAAATTAGACACGTGACGAAAACTTTTATAAGTTTCGACAATAATGTTTTGTGGCGTTGATTAAAATCGTCACAGGCTCGAGCAAATGTTACTAGGCGAGATATCTGATATTACTGTTCTTATAGAGATAATTTACGATGTCGGAATTGTAACCATCTCTTTTGTCGTAAAGTCGACGAGAGAAAAGGTTCGCTTCTCTTTTATAGAGATATGGCTGAATAAGATGTGCCTTCCCTTATATGTGTTGTATTCTAGGGCCATTTGAAGTTTCCTTCAAATCGAGTTAAGGTGGATATTTATCCTTCACTGCGTCATTTATATAGCGATTATCCACAGCAGAAAGATCGTCATAGCGTTTGGTGAATGAGAATGGTGGCTTTGAAATCATCTGTTTTTGAAAGCGTCTGCATATAATCGTATTCATAAGAGAAAAGATATAGGTCAGCCAAAAGCGGTGCACATTTAGCACCCATTGGAATATCTATATGCTGTTGATATATTGTGTTGCCAAATTTCATACAGACATTATTGAGCAATTCAAGAAACTCTATCAACAAAGAAACATCCCATGAACGATATCCGTTGTATGTAGTAGAGCTAAAGAATGCTGTATGGCTTCTGACATTAATATATCGGCGATCAGTTTTCTTGAACACCGATACTATTATTGAACTAAGACGGTCAATAAGGTCCTGATGAGGTGTAGGGATTCGAGAAATCCCATGTGGATACATATCTATAGGTTATTTGTCCTTCCGCATCAAGTTCTTCTGTAAGACATTTTGAGTTTTTCAATATCCACATGCATTTAATGCCAGACTTCTTAGAAATAGTGGCGCAATACCTTTTCCAAAATGCTTCCACCTCCTGAAGGGCATTGTCAACAGGGTTGAAAGAAGCTTGGTGGTGCAGCTTCTAGAACCAGCTATGAATCTAGCTTTGTATGGTGATTTATGCATTTTGTGAGTCCAGGAAATTTTCTAGCGACCTGAGGTTTCTCGGTCAGTACTTGTTTTGCTTGGAGAAGGGTACTATTTTTGTCAATATGGCGGATTGTTTCAACGACCTTGTTCTTGGTGAGGTCTAGCCAGTCAGCGAGTACTGTAGGTTCAACTTTTTCTCTCTTTGATCATTCAATAACATACTCTTCCAGTGCACTCAGGACTATCTTCTGGTCGACCTTCAGGTTTATTTTTCTCAGCTCTCTATATTTAGGTCTCTTCATCAGGAGTGTTTTAGGTCTTAATCACTCGCTATAGCAAGGTTACCAGTCACAACATGCTTGCATGGTGTATAGATAAAGTTCGACGATTCACAATCACAACTATAGCCTCCAGACGCGTATTCCAGAAAAACTCAAAATATAGATATAATATACATACATTCACATATCCATATCCACATCCATATATCCGCAAATCCACCTATTTTGAATACAATTTTACATGTATATAAAAATCGTATATGTTACGAAAAAAACTAGATAAATTTTATATGAATCATTCATATAAGAGTATAAATTTTGTTGAAATGTCATTATCATATGGTGCATAACATATGTATTACACTATATGCCTTGAGTTTGCTGAAATTTCCCTTTATTATGTCTATACTGGTTAGAGTTTGGCTGTTACAAATATTTTGATATTGAACATATTTAACCCCACTTCCTGTGGTAGGCCCACACAAAAGCCAATCCCTGAGTAGCAGATTTCTCTTTCAGAGTTTCAAATCAAAATATTTTCGTTTTGATTTAAAAAGAATTTAAAACAAAAACTAGAGAATACGGCCATAATACCAAGCTGACCCGTACCGGAACATGATGAAATACAACATTCAATAGCACAATGTAAATGTGACAGACAAAACATCAGGCGAAAGACACACACACGCGCTCTTTGAAGTTCTAGAATAACCCACTGTTCTCATATATTTAATTGTGTTTCATCTTTGTACGGTAATAGTTTAACCGAATTGAATTAACCGTCGTCATAATTTGGATGTTCTATTCAAAGTTCGAGTTTTCCGGTGTTTTTCTTCCGGCTCTATTTCCGTTTCAAGTTTATGTTTTAGTTCAACCTAATCAAAGCATCATGGCGGTGGAAATTGAATCGGCTGAGTGAGTTCTCTTATAAAATTTATATTACCACGTGAATACACCTGTCGCTATGCTCCGATCTATTTGCATTCGACAGAGTAACCACAGAACTAGCCCAGGATCAGCGCATTTCAAATTGTGTCTTCGATTTTTGACGAAAACTAGCGTCGTTTTCCCGCATCCGCCGGGATAGAACAACAACAACAACAACATGTGCACGTGTATAATTTTTATTTAACAACAACATATTTCGCCAGGCCTCGCCTACCCAAGTTTTTATGTCTTCCTTCGTTTCGTCACTACGGCGAGCTTCCTCATAGCCAATTGCATGTACAGTCTGAGACCTAGCTCTGCCTGTGACCGATCATTGAATGCCCCATCCTTGCTAAAACCAGGGGTATTCTCTATGATACAATGACGTCTCTGGGGGATTTTCCTCCCTCTGAAAAGCCTAATTCTAACACAGAAGTAAATGGAAAAAACTTCGAAAAGGGCTAGTTCAGCTCTGATTTTAACACATAATTTGAACGGAACTATCTTTTACTTCGCCAAGTTGTAGAAATTTATTTCAAGTATGAGAGAAGATTTTTAGGAAAAACCTGTTACGCTCCATTGAGGCCTAGATTAAAATCCCCCAGTTGCGCGGGTGGCAATCACGGTACTGTAATTGATAGAACAGCTGATCCTTTGTTTAGAGCCGCTGTTACTCCCGTGGTGTCCAAAAGAATCTCTATGATAGATACCCCTGGTACGCTTGGGCAATGTATCTTGTTCAGCAGTAATGGAACATCCTGCATATACTGACCAATCGTATCACTTGTTTACCACGACCATGGCAACAGTGACGAGCTTCGAAAATACCATAGCTTGTAGGATACCCGGTGGCAGACGAACACACACATTTTCAACAATTATGAACATTAATAAATATAAAGGAAACATAGTTTAAAACAAAATCTCTTTGAAGAAAAAATAAACCGATTCATCTACCATCAAACATCCAACAAGCCAGGCAAATGTAGGAAACACTGAAACTTTAACATGTTTAAAGACGGTTCGCGATGTCAGTGTATCCGACCTCGCCTTCCCACTGACCGAACTTGAATTGAGTGAAATAACGCACAGATTTCTATAAAATTTCACTGATCTATTCAATAATATTTTATTGTTAACTTCTGCATGCTTGGATTAAATATTTTACATTCAGTATCAGCGAATAGTTTAGCACAGAAAGTAATACTAAAACCGTAACATATTTTACCATCAGCGCAGTTTTTCTAGGTCACGTAACTGGAATGTGGGTGGAACTCGGTCTGCTATG
The DNA here is from genome assembly GCA_036873755.1 of Hanleya hanleyi. Lineage (NCBI taxonomy): Eukaryota > Metazoa > Mollusca > Polyplacophora > Lepidopleurida > Hanleyidae > Hanleya > Hanleya hanleyi. The sequence goes on along the minus strand of JAVTVY010003015.1, from coordinate 9,928 downwards.
CAAGAAGATCAGGGGTTTGCTTTTGGCTCACAAATAGAAACCTTGACATTGTGAAGATGTGAATGCCCCGGCTGCCCCTCCAACCACTCGCCTACGGTTCCCAACTCTATCAGGAAAACAAGAAAGATGGCAGATCATGCCCATAAAAATCTTCCTGTTTGTTTTTGGCCACAAGTTCATTCTTTGTAGGAAAACCAGTGCAGATCTTCCGTACATCAGTTGGAAACATGTACCAGATCTCGATTTTCCTTGCTCCAACAGTTAAAAAACAGTGGAAAAAATGCAGTAACTAACGATGTCATACTATAGACATTCCATACAAAAATGGCAGTGACGGCACGATTCGCAATGTTCAATGTATCTAGGAATTACTATCAATTTATTGCATGTCTAGTGGCATTAGTAGTGTACAGAAGAAGAATTATGCAGGGTTCGAATTTAAGAAAAATCTTATCCAGTCTGCCGGACGGGTAAGCCAAATATGTTACCAGTCTGCAAATATTTTCACTAGTCGGTTAATATTGAATAAAAAGTTGATCTTGGAATGTCATCATGAATGTGTTGTTCACTGTGTTGGTTGATTCTAAATAAGGAATTAATAATTGTGCATAATCTTCAATTTCCTGAGCGCGTGTGAAGATAAACACATCCGATAAACCCAAGGTCGAGATGGAGAGGACTGAGTGGCGTAATTAACACCTTACGGTCATCCTTGTGCTCTGTCATGTCTGTAGTCAAGGAAAGTGAGTGCATGCCTCACTCTCATTCTGTTGGTCGATTCCAACATACAGCATTCAATCAATCCTGTGATGTAATGTTCACCTTGGGAAATTGGGAGCTACGTTGTAGTAGGATTTTTATTCACATTATTATAAGAGCCACCAGTAAACTGTTACTTACTCTTCAAATCTACGGTATAAATTTCTGCCACCAGGTGTTCTAGAGAGAGGATTTTAGAAGGGAATTTACTCTTGGGAACAGATATCTGAAGGAAAATAACTCTTTTGGGTGAAATTGTTATGCTTTCAATAAAATTAGGAGTGCACTTCCTATCTCTGTCATGTTAAATCTGAAAGATGAGATTCAGGGTCTGTAAATTGGAATCAGGGAGTCATGGGAGTGCAAATCTCTCCCACACATTCATCTTGCATTAACTCGAGTGTCCATGAATCATGATATCACTTCAGATTTGATTAAATGAGACATTGAAGACAGGAGCTTCTCGAATACATATCATTGTTGTTGAATATTCTATGACACTGTTTCATGTCAGTGTATTGCAGACAAGTGTGGTACCGGCTTGTTCCATAACATGGGGTAGATGTAGGTACTTGCGTTTCTGTCGCTGCATGCCAAACTCAACTGAACTGAAGCAAGATCCTGTGGCGACACACATGTATAGTTGGGCAGCATTGATTTATTAAAATTGCCCAATGCCTTTGGATAAGTTGACAAATTGCCACAAACCTTAAAAATATAACACATGACCGGGCCTGATCCAGGCTGTTTTTGAGCCCATATAACGGGTTATAAATGGGTTTGAGCGCCATGAATTTGAGCACTCAAATGAGAAAAGAATATATATATATTTTTTTTTTAGCAATTTCCTTCTCTGAACAAACTGAAATCAATACTATTGCAAGTACTGTTGCCAAATAATAAGTTATCAGGCTGTATTTAGACAATTTAATACTCCCACAGCTTCCATGGGCTTCGAGTCAGTCCCACATCGCGGCCTATTTCAATATAACTCGCATATCACAATCTGTGCCATGTATGGGAACACTCTGAAATTGTCATGGTATTGGCATTTGCTCTGCTTGTTCAAAATTCCCTTTGTTTATTTTATAAAGATACAGAATTTATTCATCAAATTTGTGTATTTTTTCAAAGTCAGCTACATGAAGTACATGTGTAGATTGTCTATAACATAAGATAGAATCCTATTGTATGTATTCAGTTATCATGGTTAACCTGGTTGCTGAAATTATGTACTTTGCCTGATCTTGAATGAGTAGGACACAGTAAAGTATCTGATCGTAATAATGAAGGTTATTGATTTCCAATCAATTGGTGTGAATGATGTAAGGACGGTATCTTCTAAATATAACCAGGCCATACAGGTCAGACTCCTTTAAAACCGTATAATTCCTGGAATTTAGCTGTAAATCTAACAAACTGAGTTGTCAAGATGCTGTCAATCCAATATACATTTATGTTTTTGTGTCAGTTCTTGTGGAAATAGATAAGGCCATTGGTTGTTTAGCATGACCAGCCCTCATCTTTATTTTGAAGGCAAACAATTAAAATAGATCCCGGGATTTACATTTTCTTGGGTTAAACTTACTCAGTTTCTTTATATTCATATACAATGGTCCTGAAACCTGATGACGTACACCCACTACATCCATGCCAATAAAATACCACTTCTATCCCTTGATGCAATGCAGGCCCTCAACGTCCATGACAATTAAATGACAGGTGGGTTTCGTTATACAATTCAATTAGCCTGTCACCTCCCTCATGTAACATGACATTAACTTAATTGCCATCGCGAGGTCCCTGATCTGGCACAGTCGGAAGAGCGAGCTTTACTTTGGTGTATTGGGTTACATATAGGACTTCACGCCTTGCGGCACACGTACTTTGCGTTGACAGTGGCAATTTATTCGGTTTCGTGTTGCATTTGCGATGTTAGACTTCTGGATAAGTGTTCACGTGTCATACAGATGAATGAATACACAATTCATCACGTGTCAGACTGAGATATATAATATGTGATCAGGGTTTGGGGCCATTGGTTCACAATTTCATAATTAATCATAAATAATTACAGCATCTAGCATGTTTATTTCAAAAATCAAGGTCATGCTAAACAACCATTTAAGTGACAATAGCCAAATTCCACTTTGGACCAGTTGAATAAAACATTTCCTACTTCACACATTATCACACCGTTTTTTAGAACCGCATCAAACCTGTACATCATGACAGAATGCGAAAAATAGTTCTTGAAGATTGCACCAAAGAATTTTTGATATCTTGTCTTTACTTCCAGATTATAGTATTGTTGAAGGCTGACTGCTCAAGTACTAGTAACTCAAGGAACATTGTCCACTTCATGCAAATTATATTAACCTGCATCTGTTTGACAAAAAATAATGAGTATATTTGGTTTACAGGAGAGGGGGGGAAAAAACTTGCTCCCAGACCATTTCATCATTATTTTATGAAGTTCTGTGTTTTTCTCTTTGACAGCGTTGTCCGTCTAATTGAGCAGTATTTGAAGGAGAATAACTTGATGAGGACATTGACCATTCTACAGGTGAGTTCGTCTCCATGGTAACAACACTGGCTCCTTTTAAGTTGCTCCATGTAGCTGGGGTCCGTCGTGGATTATTTCCCTTATCAAACTAATTAACTCCCTTCAGTGAATTTACAGTACAAAACTCCCACCAGTCAAATCTGCTACACGTAAGCTCTGTTTTCTTCACAGGTCCAGGTAAACCCAAATCCTCACAGAAGGATTATCTGAACATTTTTGGTGACTTCTAGGAGTTCTCGAGTCAATACCTCCAGTATACAATCTTGCACATTTCATCCCCCACGCTTGGTTTGAATTAGCATGTCGGTATTCCAAGCCTGCGTTTTTTTATTTGACTTCCGATGAGAAATGCATACTATGTAGATCAAATAGTTGTTGTAAAATTTGCGAGTCTGTGATCACTGTACTGGATTGTATGTTGCAAGAGTGATTTGCTCTCGCCAGTGTCGCTCACCGATTCTTCTTTCTATATATCAGCCTTGAATGCACAGCTGCTTCGACCTCATTTTGAAAACAGATTTAAGGATCCTAAGCATCAGTTACGGTGCCTTAGTATTTATGTCAAAATGAGAACCCTCATGTTGGAAAGTTCCTCGTGATGTTCTTAATTACATGAATTTCCATGAATGCCACAGTGATGCATTGTTTTGAAAACAGGTGAAAGGCGAGTACATTCCTATTTTTCAGTGACCAATACCTCTCTAGCAATGAGAGTGATGGAGAATGAGACTTGATTTCTTAAAAATGACAGAATGGTGTTGGGTTGGGGCTGTGTGGGTTGACCTGGGATGTCGTTGTGCACACCCCGGGTCATGGTAAGAATAGGCCTTGGCTCCTCAGACAGCTTGTCATACGAAGCGACTAACTGCACGGCATACAATGATAGTGCACCTCTAGGGGTACTCGCTCTCTCTTGGGGGTATACAAAGCTCCACTTGGAGTCTTCTGTCTGCCTGGCTGTGATTTGTGGTTCCTAGATGAAGTCTCAAACTATTATTTTATAATAAACTGTATTTCACAGAACATTAGGGATGCTGGTGATTTTAGTTGAAAGTACGACAAAATTCAACTAAAAAGTGATGAACTGTTCCTATTTTAGCTGATTAGACTACCTGGCATACTTGTATCTAAGGTGCATCTAGAAAAGGAATTGGACCTACACGTGGGGTTCCCGGGTGTGAAGAGATATAGGACCCGGACGTCGTGATATGATGTGATGTTAAATCATATTCACTCACTAACCCTCCGTTACGTTTGACTTGACGTGCCCCAATCCTGCTAATTCTGATTTGATATGTTTCAGGAGGAGAGTGGGATATCTTTGAACACTGTTGACTCAGTGGACAGTTTTGTGTCAGATATCAACAATGGTCATTGGGACACCGTGTTACAGGCCATACAGTCCCTCAAACTACCCGACCAGAAACTTATTGACTTGTATGAACAGGTAAGACTGAGCTGTGAATGATCCATCCTCCCACCATCAGAGTTTGTAACCTCCTAAATTGTGTTTACGGTAATCCCTCTAATAATTCAAAATTCAATTGACTGTTCTAATAAATTTGATCACCCTCTAAAAACATAAAATAAAAAAATAATGAAGAAATAATGGATTATATGCATGATTCTGAACCATTTTGTCAACGTCCTGTTCTAATAAATTCGATCACCTCCGAGTTCATGGTGGAAAATTCCACTTCCTGTGATTGAATACTTAGAGGGATACATGTACCATAACAATTCTGACTACATCACGGCCAAAAACTACACATAGTTTAGTTTTCATGAAAGCCAGTTGCATAGATCTGCATATGAAAGAAATGGAAAATCCATTCGGTATATATCATACATGTATGGCTTGTTTTGTGTGTGTGTATTGTCTTCATTTACCATCAATGGTGTCTGTGTAAATGTACTTTATAAATGTCTTGTCAAATATGTGTCAATTTCTGTCTGTCATGTATATTGTCTACATGTGTATTTTAATGTATGTTCATGTATCTGCTTTTTAGCCCTATGGGCATATACAATAGCAATAGGGGCCCTCGGTGGCCGAGTGGTCTAAGGCGCTTCGCTGGTGACCGCTAGCCTCACACCGCTGAACCGGCACGGGTTCGAGCCCAACTTGTCCATGTGTGAAAGTTTGTCAGTTACTTGCCGAAGGGCAGTGATTCTCTCTGGGTACTCCGGCTTCCTCCACCAAGTGAAACAAACTTGAGTGTGACATTCAGCCAAATTCCCTCCCTCTACAGTAGCAATAAAATTATCTATCTTAAGGCTGTTCCAGAAAAAAGAACATGGGGGGGGACAGAAGGCACTTTATTTTTTCCCCCACCACCCATGTAATGAAATATAATTTTACCCCCACCACCCGTATTATTGAATATAGTAAGTAACCAACACAAATGCCATTATGTTTATCCATCAGGCAACCACCCATGTAATTATATAACTCTTTTACCCCACGACCCATACACCAATATATAAAGTGCCTTCTGTCCCTCCCATGTACTTTTTTCTGGAACAGCCCTTATTAGAACAGATACTATAAGTTTAATATATATAATTTAGATGTGGTTTGACTTGATTTTTTTACCAGGTGGTGCTGGAGCTGATAGAATTACGAGAGCTGGGAGCGGCTCGATCCCTTCTCCGTCAGACAGATCCCATGATTATGATGAAACAGACTCAGCCAGACCGCTACCTCCATCTAGAGAACATGCTGGCTAGGTCATACTTTGATCCAAGGGAGGTAAGCCTGGCACGATAGTCTGTTCTGAACATTTGAAATGGTTGATGTTCAGGTCGATCTTTCATGTAAAATTCTCTTGTTCAGGCATTTATACTCACTGCTGAAAGATTTCCCCTCTAGACTCAACGTTGGACCCTGACAAACTATTTTCTTCATTGTCTCATGAATCTTAAATGATAGATGGACTTCTTAGATGTTGCAGTGCTTAGGATTTAAGAAGCGCGAGTGCCTGGATAAAAATTTAGAGGCTTTTTTTTGCACTTCTTGAATTCATCGTATCAAATAATCTTTATTTACCTCTAATAACTTCCCACGAAAATGTAAAAAGTTTCGTTCATGAAAATCCGGAAGTGTGCGAGCTCTTCCAGGGGTTGAAATGTTTGCTCACTGCCAAGGAGCCATTGGCCCCCAAGGTGAAAATTTCTGGGAGCCAAAATATTTTTTTAGGGGCCACTTTTTTCTTAATTAAGCGACAATTGATACCGTGTTGATTTAGTTCCTTTATTTTGAAATATTACCCTGGAATCATTCAACTTGTTTGATACAATAACGGAACCACATAACTGATCAGTGTCATCTGAACTACCACAGAATTGCTGTGTACATGGAGACTGAACTTGCATCATATTAGTAATTTATGAAGACTGAACAAGTTCATATCTTCTGCATCATCAGGCGAGCCTGAGTCCCTATCATGCTGAGACTCTGGGACAAAGTTATTCCTACTTTGTGGGGGTCTTCGCTAAATTAGACTCCAGGAGCCAAGAAAATATTGTTTTATTATCGGTCAAAAAAGAATACGTCACTTTTGTAGCTCTGTGTTTATTATGTAGGTTTTTAGCCCACCATCACCAGATGGTGGGCTGTTCAAATCACTTTTCGTCCATGGTCCGTCCGTCTGTCATCTGTCCGTCCGTAAACAATTCTTGTTACCGCGATTTCTCAGGAACTACTGCATGGACCTTTTCTGGTCGGATTCGAAAATCCAATATGGCCACCAGGCAGCCATCTTGGATTTCCCCATGAAACCTTGTTACCGCGATTTCTCAGGATCTACTGCATGGATCTTTTTCAAATTTGGTACACAGGTTCGCCTTGGGGTCTAGTTGTGCAAGATACCTTTTCTGGTCTGATTCGAAAATCCAATATGGCCACCAGGCGGCCATCTTGTATTTCCCCCCATGAAACTTTATCACGTTTTCTCAGGAACTACTGCATTGATCTTTCTCAATTTTGATACACAGGTTCCCCTTGGGGTCTAGTTGTGCAGGATACCTTTTTCGGTTAGAAAGATTATATCTTGGTGTTTTCCAGTGTCCCCTTTTCGATCTTTTTCGCTCAGATTCGAAATTCTGTAAACAAAATTACAACTCAATCATCTTGGACAAAAAGATCCTCTTGTCATTGGCGTACAATTATCGGACAATGGTGGGCGCCAAGATCCTTCAGGATCTCTCGTTCTAAGTTATGGTCGCTTTTGTAACTGATGATAGTTGACATTTTAGACTTTATAAATAATAAATTAAAGTAAAAATACTGACTACAGAAACTATTTCAATAGACTGCTTCCTGAATTTTCCCAAAGTCCGCTTCCGGATCTTTCTCAAATCCACAATTTCGAGAATTTGTATAACCATGTGCTCTCTGACTCTCTGCAATGGATCACTGCAAACAAAGTTTTTGGAGACTAGCATTTGAAAAAGTTGGTGACCATGCAGAACTGAATAAAACTGACACCACTATAAAGCAAAGGATCTGAAGTAACATACCCGGTACAAGAGCATATTATGGCCACAGTAACCTGTGCAAACAGCACAAACTCCACCATGAGGCAAGTAGATTTAGAACAACAACAACATGCTTCTAATACTTTCAGAATGAAACTTGACAACTGACACACTTGTGACTGAATCACTGGACCTTGTTAGTTCATGTCTCCCTAATTTGTAAGTAGATCTTCTTCTAGGCAATATTTTGGTTGTGAAAATGGTTCACATTTGGACTTTGACCAAAACTATGCAGACTTGCTCAAAAAGTTTCAGGGGCCAAATGGCGAGTAGTCTGTAATTCTGTAGTCACCAAAACGGATGTACGGTCGCATTTGGTGAGCTGGCGACCGGTTATTTCAACCCCTGTCTTCTGGCAAAGGAGTTAAACTTCGGTCCCCACCAGAACGTCCTCGCTTATAATTGGTTAAATTTCTACAATTACTAATACTGATCAATCACAGCGGCGGATACAGTTGTATTCAGTGTGTGATTGTGTCGACAGACATATTGTTTTTGGCTCGCCCGTCTGATTTGTTTGATCGTTTGTGGTCGTGAATAAACAAAATGACTGGAAAACTGCCACCAACAGTTAGACTAGAAACATTTAAAAGGCGGAACACCGGTGGTGTCATATCATATACGGCCGAAAACGGCATGGTAACAGAAGTTTCGTGCAAACTGTGTGCAAAACATATTGACATAATTTTCAAAGATCGCAGAATCCGAGGAACGGCACAGAAAGAAATTGACAAATATGTGAGTTACTAGTTCAGTCCAAACAATTCACCTCGGCTATCAGCAATTACTGAGGTAAATGCAGTGGCATAAGCAGTTATCTCAGCAATATTTAACATGGCGTTAAATAGGAATTATTTTAATATGAATGACATCATTTTTGCCAAGGTGAGTTTTCCGAATTGTGTGGGCTGTAGTTGCATCCCCATTCTCGTAAATAGCTCTAACAACAGGTTTTTTTTAGAGGAGTGATCGCTCTTCTTGACAAAATTAGAAGAGAGATTTTTAGCTCTTCTGGATTTTTCAAATCCGAAGCACTGTGTTAGATGAACTTCATAGATGATGGATGGACTAACGTTCATCACAGTGTATTTTGTATTTGTTCAAACCCATGAATTTTTAAGCAAGACTCCTTGAACAAAAATGTCACTGGGAGAAATTGATGACAGAAACCAAACTATGCACAAAGCGGAAATCCTTTACAATATAATTCATTTGCACAAGCTTCAGGCCCAACAAAAGATTTTCATCCTGGCATCTCATTCCTCACTACTTAAGAATTCCTGAGAAAATATGTCATCCACAATCCAAGGGAGATAATTTGAAAAACAAAATATCTGCTCACTAAAAGTTATCTCCCCTGATGCATGTACATCAATGTTTTGGTGTCTTCTTTCTTCAAGCCTGCCATCTCATATAATATTGTTTTACAGAGCTATCATACTTACATGACTTAAATATTTACATGTACAGATGTTAACAAATGTATTGATAACAGTGCCTTTGCAGTATTTATAACGTAACATTTTCACTGTTAAGTGGAAGAACCATAAAATTCTTACATATGTAAACAAGTTACCCTGAAAATATATTTTAAAATATATATTTGTATTGTCCAGGCATATCTGGAGGGTCAGACAAAGGAGAAACGACGGACAGCCATTGCTCAAGCCCTGGCTGGGGAGGTCAATGTAGTTCCTCCTTCTCGTCTGCTGGCTTTACTGGGACAGGCCTTGAAATGGCAGCAGCATCAAGGACTGCTTCCTCCAGGTAGTGATGTTCATTTTCCCTGGTCAGAGTTAACACTTGGTGTGCATTGAACGAACGCACGACATTCTGACATTTTGACGCACCTTTTCGGCATGTGATGCTTCATCAACATTTTTAGCCCACCATCACCAGATGGTGGGCTGTTCAAATCGCTTTTCGTCCGTGGTCCGTCGTCCATCGTCTGTCGTCCGTCGTCCGTCCGTCAGTCCATCCGTAAACAATTCTTGTTATCGCGATTTCTCAGGAACTACTGCATGGATCTTTCTCAAATTTGGTACACAGGTTCCCCTTGGGGTC
>JAVTVY010003014.1:0-35611 GCA_036873755.1 Hanleya hanleyi | reverse complement strand
ACTGTGTCCTAGAATGAGGAAGACACCTCGCCCATGAATTTATAATCACTGCTTAATATATCGGTATCTGAAAAATACTGATTCAACGGAAATGCACTGGAATATTTGTTCGTTTCCTAATGCTTTGCTTCGACAATAAGTAAGGACTACTTAAGAAGTATTTGTATATTTGCTCCCCTGCGATCCATTGACACAGTTAGTAAATCAACCCACGATGTCGACCATATGATTTATACAGAGTATGTTGCATATCATTTATCTTTTATTATTTCTGTTCCTTGTCCGCGTCGCGTCATTTGGATTGTGAAAATCGGTCCTCTGGTACGGAAAGACCATTACTCGTCGAAAGCTTTTCCCGCTATTATACAAGATACACATGGCTTGTTATGCAACAAACGAGTTAATCTCGATAGATCTTGTTGCATATTGGTTACTTTATGAAAATTGGTTCAGATGATAGACATTTTGTGTTATTTATCAACTGGACGTATCTGTCTATATGATAATAAATTCCAGACAGTCTTCGAGTGCCGAAATAATCACATTTTATTAATTGACTCGAATACAGTGTAAAACGGCCTGTCCATACGTCATGTCGAACCCGGCTTGTATTGGCCGAATTGTATTGGCCGAGTTGAAAGCTGTATTGGCCGGGTTGAATGTTGTATTGGCCGAGGTCAACGAGTGCAGACTGGAGAAACAGACGACAGCAGTGCTGTTTGTTCAGCGCGATGGCGAGCGCAGAGCGTGTTATTCAAGGGTTCCTGGGTGGAAGTTTAGAGCTTGAGGAGATATATGGAGACGATTTAAAACGATTTAAACCTGTTACAGATCAAGAAGCGGATGCTGCCACTCAAGCTCGGAAAAACAAGAACACGGCCAGTAAATGTCAATTAATAAAAATATTATGAATCGATTGTTTTCGTATAGCCTTAGTATTGACCTTCGGGTCGCCGTATTGGCCCTCGGCCTGCGGCCTCGGGCCAATACGGCGACCCTCAGGTCAATACGAAGGCAATACGAAAACAATCGATTAATAACATATAGTATAGCCTAAACACCAGACACAATATCGTTTGTCATAAGTCTGGGTCCCCAGTGTAGCTAGCCTGATGAACATTCTGATCTGAATGATAAAGGAGGCTCCCGGTTACCGACCTCATATAGTGTAGGGTAGAACAATTGTTCCCACAATATAGAAGATATGAAAAATCAATTTGCTATCCTACTTTGATTCTGCTTCCAAAACGTTGGTTTAACATAACGAAAATGGGGGTTAAATGGTGAGGATATAGAATACTTAATATCCGTACGAGACAATAAATCTTCATTACTGATGATGGGTAACCATGTTTTATATGTATCAATCTGTCGAAGTCGGTCAAATTGCGTCCTAAATGATTAGTACCAGGCTTACGATATTTACACCACAATGCATTCGCTTACAGCCCAGGATCCTTCCTCTCACAGACGGTAGATTGATTTCGAAAGCCAATTAATTTGGGAAAGAATTGGTAGTATATATCGTGTATACACGGAAGGGAGGATTTAGGAAGCTTTCTTTTCATCTCCAGTTGATGGTTTCCAAAATTTCGTAAACTAATAAATGAAAGGATATCTACCACCCGTACAGAGTAGCAGCTATCCAGATAATTTGTGTATTTGTGTACACCATGTCATCATTATCCGATATTCCTTGCCAACAGCCTATTCACGATTAAAATACTGGCTGCAAAGGTGCTTAAATATTAATATACAGCGCATAACAATCCCTTGATGGACAAAAGCGTGCAAATGTGCCATTGAAGTAACATTCGAATACACTTGTCAATTTCCGTACGACTCTGGAAACCATTTGTGCCGTATTTAGTCATCTAGACATTGTAAATTTGCAATATGAAAAGTATACCCAAGCTCACATTTATCGTATCATGCATTAACCTACTTGTAGTTTTGCTTTCCCGACTAGAATCTTACAGAACAGAATTGCTCATATGGACCATCGCATCAGTTCAAATAGGAAAAGGTCAACGAACAATGGCAGGTCAAGTGAGCGGATATATTAAGACATTCCGTACATAGATATTGTCGCGTCCATAATCAAAAGACCTTATCAGCATCAACATAGACACAGGCCCATGAATTCAAAATTCATATGAACATAAACTAGTTTCTTACCAACCTGTAACCATCTGGGTCATCTATACGCGGTAAGACTGACCCTGGGATCGTGTGTATCCATTTCCAGCCTACAGCCTACAGAAATCAATACCACGTGACTCCGTCAGCCAATCAGCTCAAGTCTACCCACGTAACCCCAACATAACCCGACATTTTCGAGTCATGTGATGTCCTACTTGTTCAAAATTACAGATCTACAACACCTGGCAATATCTGTTTCCGAAGTGGTATGAAAACCTTTAATTTATCACATTTCTCGAGTCTGTTCTCCGCCGGATGAAGGCCGAACAGAATACGGTAAAGTACCGGATATCGCTCCGCGATAATGGAGACACACGATTCGCAAGCCATCTTATGGATGGCGAAGTGTACGCAAATGGTCTCTTACAAGATAGACGCGGTGAACGATTTTCAACGATACCGACGCCATGAGGTTTATCGTCAAACCCATTTCAAGATTCGAATGAACATGCTTGCCACTAAAAGTCTTGCAACAAACACAATTTCCAGAATTTCACCCTCCGTGGCACAGACATAAGAAATTCCGTTTCATGTATTGCAAGACCAAGGATGCATGACTATATTAGCACTCAAAATCGATATAGATAAAAACAAGTCTAAATAAATTAGGGATGCGGCCATCGCTTTTATAGAAAGAAATAGCAATGCATCGTTTCTTAACGTGACACGCATCACCAAGGGCAACTCAATTACTGGTTGTCCAATTACAATTTTCTTCATCAAGACAACATTTGTTTTTATGAAGCTTGAAAAGAAATATTACAGAAGGGATTGAGGTAATGGGTATCTATTATATCTGCCTTTTATTGAGCTATAGGTGAATGGTGGCGTAATTTGACCCGGTCCACTTTTGAAAAGCAAAGCCTATCAAACACAGCTGTTTATCAATAACCGGTTTAGCATAATATTGATTTATCACAATGTGCGAGTTGGCCACATATATAATTGGATGATATATTAGAATATTCCCATGACTATCTCATTTTGCTCCAGCTAATTGTTTCTCCAAGGAATAATCTATCGAACTGATATGTCTATTAATTTATCAGTTGGATAAATTTAACTGTAATTGATCAATTTGATGAACCATTGTTAGTGTGGTTTTTCGTACCCTTTAATCTCTGACTGTTCGATGTATCGCTTCTTTGCTCGATCATCTTTCTCGTCAATCAATTGATTGCACGGAAGCGTATAGCAAGCCGTTTTGGTATTTATTCGGTTATTTTTGATACCAAAATTCTATCAAAATTTTGTTTTGGATATCCAAAAATCGCTTTTGATTTTTGATATAAAAAAGTCTTGGTTTGATATTAAAAATACTATTTTAGTATTATTGATATCAAAAATAATTTTAAAAAACTGAATAAATACTACAATCCCAACGATTTGTACAGACGGAAAACGTCGCGGACGAAACGTCCACCAGCAGAATTTCTCCAAATAGAGATAACAGTTATAACGCAACATATAAATGGGATGGGAAAAGATAATGCCTCACAGGCCAATCTTCTGACTGCATATCTAAAACCATCACAAGAACCAAAAATGATCCCTGTGATGATTTGTATCTCAGTCACGCTTTTATTGTAGCTGTTCATGCGGACATCTTCCATGGCATGCTCACACGACCAAGCTTACATAAACTGTATTCAATTCTCCACTTCGCAGACGACTGGTGAGGAGGCCTTTCCAAACACATATCTATTCTGATCTTCAGGGCTCAAATTTAGCCCTAGTAAGTGGTCCATATGAAGAAGCTCAAATTTAGCCCAGCTATTAAGTGGTCCATAATGAAGAAGCTCAAATTTAGCCCTGGTAATTGGTCCAGAATGAAGAATCTCAAATTTAGCCCTGGTAATTGGTCCAGAATGAAGAATCTCAAATTGAGCCCTGGTAAGTGATCCTGAATGAAGAAGCTCAAATTTAGCCCTGGTGAGTGGTCCACAATGAAGAATCTCAAAATTTAGCCCTCAACCCTCACAATTAGCCACGGCATTCAGCAATTGACGAGGTAAATGCTGTGGCATAATCAGTTCACCTCAGCAATTTTTAACATGGCGTCAATTGGCGTTATTTTAATGCCACCTGATTTTTGCTGAGGCAAGTTTTCCTAATTAAGTGGTCCACAATGAAGAAGCCCAAATTTAGCCCTGGTAAGAGGTCCACAGTGAAGAAGCTCAAATTTAGGCCTGGTAAGCGGTCCACAATGAAGAAGATTTGGGAGTTTAATGTACTTTCAGGATAGGAATTAGCAGAGGATATAGCGTATGCGTAGTTATACAGGTGACATAGGTGATTCTATCGATTGAGCCAGACGTCAAAACAGCATAATTACGATAAAACTTCAATGACTGTTGGAAGTCCTGCTGGGGATATATTCCTAGGTCTTCCTGGATTAACATCCGTCACAAGGACTCTTCGCGGATGAATATGGCGGATATTCTGAAAATGACAATGACAAAAAGTCAAAGCCACAAATTTGAATCATCAATTTGACATTATTATCCTAAATTCGAACGAAATGTAACAGGTAATAACGACTGTCATCCCATGGGATAAAAAGCATATCCCTCAACGGAGATGATCAGTAGCTGTGTGGATATATTAGAATACCATGACAACGTTGGCCTGTTTACTAATAAACAAATGGTGGTTGACACATTTTTCCACCAGAATGTATGTACAGAGATTATTTTGATCCCCAGTGACATATTCATAAGACACCAGACAATCATATGAAAATATTGACTTGTTTTGAGGAGAATATGCAGTTTTGTTGCCTCGAGGATGTGCATATTGCCCGAGCCGCATATCGCCCAAACAAACTCATAACATTAACGTTATTATTATCATCAATATGCATTGAATTCCCTTGGGTATTTATTGTCAAGAGTGTCCATTCCACGTTTACTTTCAAGTTATGCCCTTCATTATGTGATTGTACATATCACGATGGCGTGGCTCTGTCAGTTTCTGAATCACTCGGCACGGTCTCGTACTATAATGCAGACCATAGTACCCCGATCCGCACTGCTAGGGATCCATATTGGCATCCATGTTGAAAGCACAGTATCACGCCGAAACTCCGAACAGAGCATATCAGCTGTATGACTCCCGTTAACATGGAGATAAATTTGAGACGAAATACCAGGAGAAACGCCTCAAATTAGAAGAGATTATTCGGGGGTAGAATCAAGGGAATATCGAGGACTATGTGAGCGACGCACATCCTATATCATGTGGTGTGCTTCAAGTGCGGGGGATCACGGTTTACACCGGAGAGCTCCAAAATCCTTACAACATTAATGCGCGAGGCACTATGACTTCGACGGAATAGGCCGAGCAGTCGCGAATGTTTCTGAATAACCCGGCACCGATCGCCCATCTCTACAAATCTCCATTTATTTCTCTGATCTATATTTTTCTGACAGTTTTAATTATATATTCACTGGTGCTTTTCCAAGATATATAAAAGAGAAGTCTCAATGAACTTGATCATTGTACATCATTGATCGTGGCTCACACCTGACTTTGAAATGGACACACACAGAGCAGACGAACACAATACTTTCAAATCACGCGCCGTTAATTCCATGCAAATTACTAATAATGCAAGCATTAATGCCATAGCATTCAATTATAACCTTTGCTCCTTGGATCATTATGTAGTTTTAACATAATATCAATGTCAGAATTTTTGGGTAAAGACGTGACGTACCCAAAATAGTTGGGTCAAAATGGAATTTGATCCAAACACTTTGGGTCCATCACGTCTTTACCCAAAAGATCGGGTCAATTTGACCCAATCCTTCTGACAGTGAGATATAGGAAGGACTTGGTCGTTCCTCTTTTTCAATCTGACAAACAGGGATTTACAAAACGGCTGAGTGAGGAGATGATCTTTATTTATGACGTCGTCAGGTGTTCGGTTTATACGGTTCAATGGCTTGTATTTGAAAAAGATCCACATTGAATAACCGCTTGTTATCTATAACACATCCACATATGTGGTGAATACACGAGTCATTCACTGGCAAAAATATATAAATATCCAGAAGACGTCATTGATTTATAAAACAAACAATCGTGCCTATACCGGGTAAGAGAAAGCAGAAGAAATACTCTCGAACCATGATTTTTTTAGAATATATATATATATATATATATTATTGCTATTGAAAAGTCCATAAAATGGACGAAACCGGTTTAGCAATGCAACATACAGTTTAGCTCAAAACTCTACATTTTGTGTAGTTTTATTTCTTATATATATATATATATATATATCATGTTTCCAATGACAGATTACCGACTGATCAATCTGGCAGGCAACTGAACTCGGGCTGATGTTGCGTCCATCCAATCTGCGATGTGATGAGGATAATAGCCATCAAAATAGATCGTCACAAATTCTTTTGGACGTATCCATAATTGTATGGCGCTAGATTATATTAAATAATGACAAGTGGTTTAGTTTTTTATATCAATCCAACTACTATGGGTAATTCAATAAATCTATCTGAAGTGGATGGAATTGCTGTTATTTTCTAGTTTGTTTTTGGAATTTCAAACCCACACCGTTATTGAAGTGTTGGAAATACAGAAGAAATCGAAGAAGGTTCGCCATCGCTGTGAGTAATAAAGCCATCTTTTCTTAATAATGTATTATTTTAATAGATTAAGCTCAGTAGCCGTTGTTAGTTTAACAGTACCTGTTTAATACACGGGGAAATACGGACTACTTATGTTGTGATTATATAAGAATCTTCCGAATGGGTGTTCCTATTCAACCGTTACTGAATAAAATTGTGTGTTATTGCTAAGCTACAATGGCATCCTTCACATAAAGCGAGTGTTCCCCCCACCGATCAATAGGATTGAGCTGGCCTATATGAGAAGACGACTTCATAAACTGATAGACCTACACGTGGGTCCAACATAGAACACCCCCGCCCCCAATACCATGCATCTATGTGAACCTGTTTAACATGTTTGATGAACAAATTTTGAGCAGTAGGAATTTTTGTGGAAAATAGACTATAAAGCCAAAAAGTGTTGTATGTCGGAATGACATGACGTCATAAATACCCAAGCCAGGTAAAGTTGTGTTCGCTACACCCAAAGCTAAGGAAAATATAATGCCCAATCGCACCCCATCCCTCATTTTTGAAATGACAAAAATCGCCCGACCACATATCTTTGGTCTACCCTGTACGTTCAACCACTGTTCCTCTGGCAAACAAGCAGATATCGAAAAGACATGTAGTAAGCTACCTAAAATGATTGTCTATATCCCCAAGAAAGTGGGGAGGGTTTCGACTGTTGGCCCATGGATTATGGTTACCGCTGTGATTTAACGACCATTACACATTTTGTTCACTGCTTGGTGCAATGTTTGTTTTGGGTAAAACATTTTTTTCATGGTCTCTATGCAAGACGAATGCCGAAACTGTAAAAAAGAATTATCAAATTATCAAGTACTCGAAGACCCATTACTACATTATACATTACTGAATATCGTCATTCTCTAGTCTGAAGCGGTGGTAATATCGAGGGGGGGATAATGTCTGCTACCCCACTATATTACACATCATTACGGTCATGTTACACACTATTACGGTCATATTACATACTATTTCGTAATATAGGAGTGGCTGGCGTTCGTATGTCTAAGTATTTTCCAGAAAATCCATTCATTCACCAGTCTCCACATTTTGCAGACCATGGGGATTATACGAGAAAATTGCGCCAAAGATATTCGATAAATGTAATCCTTTGATGGGTGGCTGCCATTTATACGATTAAGCTGAAACGACGCTGCTTTTTAATTGTTTCAGTCAATTTGAAATTGCAATAAGATAAAAGCCTTAGTTACAAAGTAACCAGATGGAGATATTTGTACATGTATTTTCGTCTGAAAAACAACCTGCAATATCCATTGGAGAGGAAAGTTGATTCAGAATAGAATTCATGTTGCCCATCAATCCAGATGGTAGGCCCTATTTAAAAAATTCCCTTTTCATGCAAGACGGATGTTTCGTTGAGATGCGAGATACCGCAAATGGGGTTTCATTTTCTCTAGTGTTGTCATTAAAGTTCCATTGGCTGCCAATATCAAAGGTTGGAAAATACACAATCTCTTATTGCTTATGACATTACGACATTTAATCTACTGATGAGTTCCCTTCCTTGTAAACGGAATATAGGCGATAAAATCGATATTCGGTATAGACCACTGCTTGCGTTGTCACTTGTACATTATTTTAACGGGCTCTATATCGATAATGTAGTAGGATGGAATATTGAGGATATCTGTTAATGGTGTGGTTATTCGTGCATCTATTGTTCTATTATTGCTTCACATAATCAAAAAGGCAATGCAAAAAAAATATATCATATTATTAGTTGAAGCTAGTTACGTGTAAGACAGAAGCGGTTAGTATTTTTGTTTATTAAATAACTATCTGTGATATGAACACAATACAAGGAAATCGGCCTGCTTCATATGGTCACCAAATCGGGCCAATATGAGGAAGGCGGGCCAATACGGGAAAGCCAGTCCAATAGGGGAAAACAGGGCCAATATGGCCCGGGCCAATATGACTTTCAACATGGCGATGTTGACGCTGAATGATCCTCGATTCGTGATCTTCTCGGAATGATGTCACCGTATTCTCATACTTTGAATGTATTTTCAGTACCTTCTTTGATAATTTTCGATGGATCTATATGTATCGGTACACAAAACTTGAAATCAAGTGTGGTGAGACATACTGAAATAGACTATAGTGAGGCGAGCGTGATATCGACTTGCCAAGCACAAGCAGACGACAAAACAGTGATCCAATACTTACAACAGTGTACTGATGAACGAGGCGATGACAACAGTGATATTTTAGGACAGAAGATGATGTCATACTGGATGGAAACGATAGAAATTAAATGCGAACGAACCACCTGGACGATGATGTTGAAAACTAAGGTCTCCATAGGTCTTCGATCCCCAAATCGGGATTGGATTTGGATCAATTCACGATATTTCAAGTTTGCATTTGCCTCACCATTCTCATCAGATAAAATTAGTATATTACTTTCATGATTGAATGATTGAAATGTCATCTGTTTCTATCTTTTTGACTTCCGTTTCCTATGTTGAAGAACCCCGCCCAGGTTGAAAATGATCGGCCTATTCACCGTCCCGATTATCGCCGTCGATTATAGTTTCGAAACCACATTAATTGTGGGAAATAGACCTACTGTAAAGGAAGAGATATATCCCTATTCGGCGGGAGTCGCTGTACTAAACTATCCCTTGATACATGTATTATAATCGATGACAAAAAAGACCGTTGGTGAGTTATTTAACAAAAATGTCATTAACCAAGTGTTTTCACCTACGCACTCTGAAATAGGGCCTCTCCAACATTTCCGTAGGGGGTCCTTCAGGTCGATCAAGACCGCCCTGGTACAAGTGTATTGACAGTCATCGCAGAAATCGATATATTATTACGAACGTTCATCACCTTTATCGATTTTTTTCTTCAAGAAGTAATGTTTGTCTAGTTGCAAGTTATTAAAACTCAGTCAAAAAGTTATTAATAATTTATCTCCTGCTGACATAATTTCACATTTTTATTTTTTCAATGCATAAAATCAACAGCAGTCTAATGAACGTAATAATTTGTCGATGCCTATAGATATGGAAGCCGGATGCGGCCATTCAACGCTTCGCCACTTCGACTTTAAGTCGAAGTCGTAGTGAAAGTCGAAGTCGATTTGGCGATTTCACGGAGTGAAAGTCAAAGTCGTAGCGAAAGTCGAAGTCGATTTGGCGATTTGACGATGCGAAGTGACGAAGTCGACATCGCCGCTCCGCTTCGTGAAGTCGCCAAATCGACTTCGACTTTCACTACGACTTCGAATTCTAGCATATCGAAGTGGCGAAGCGATAAATGGTCGCATCCGGCCTCCATGCATAGGTGTATAGCATGCGCGCTTAAACTTTGATACGGCATATTTCAGCGTCGTCGGTTCATATGTGCAGTTTTAAAAGCCTATCGCGTCATGTTTCTATATAAAATATCAAATGTCGAAGCATAAAAGAAAATCACCATGAATTTAGTTTTTGACTGGTAATTATGATATAACATTTTCGACTTTTCTCAGGCCATCCATAAGAATATGTATTTCGGGTAACTAAGTTCATGGAAAGGTGGTAAACGTACTATGTGTTAACCATGTAAAGCTGGATCTACTGGTTTATGTATTGATGTAACAACTCCGAATTGGCAATTGCTAGGAACTTGAAGGAGTTATACCTATCTAGGCAATTGAAAATTATAATACATGCCAGCAAAGAAAAGAGGTTCTGTAACCCTATCTGGCCTGGCTTTTTGGGACCTGTCCAGGCCTGGGGAGCATTTTTCTTACCCCTTGAGTTAGGGAGATGAAACCTACCACACTATACCCTTGGGTCAATGTCTACCAGAAAATGTAAAAAAATCCAAGATGGCCGCTTTGATGACGTCACAGTATCGTCATTTTCAAAACGTCATTTTTTTGTCGATTTTTCGGTCCGATTTGCCGAATTTTTTATTTATGCAATTTCTCCGCAAAAACCACATGATAAATTAGTAAATATTAATGTGATTGAAATAAAATAGTTCTTGCCCACTTTTTATCGCGGAAAAGCAGAAATTTTGAAGGAATATGACAAAAACATCACTTTTCTGGTACCCCACGTGGCCGCCATCTTGAATTTACCCATGATCCTCTGCTCGGGGGTTATGCAAATAGGCTCAAAATGACCCCAATATGATAAACTATAAATCAAGGAGTTTCAGCTCTCCATTTTCTGTTGTTCCAGAGATAGCTCAGAAAGTTTGGTAGGGGGGGGGGCCAGTTTGCTCCTTCCCCCGCTCAGGCCAGGTAGGGTTAAAATGGCCAATTATTTTGAAACACAAACCCATAAAGGTTAGTCGACTCCAGATTAGTGACGTTAATTTTATTACCGTTTGTTCTGGCTGTAGAGCAGTTCACAGCAGCATACATGGCATTAAACATGTTAACATAAACCCAGTCGCACAAGATTGAAAGTAGAGGAAGCATAAAATATACATTGATACATCTTTGTCAGTTACAGGTGAAGCAGGTTCGGTAAATCTGATGAATTTCCAATCGTATTTGAAAGATTCTCTACTCACTCTCGCATTTGAACGTTGGAATCTAGAGTCGATGGAACGGAACACAAGCACGAGAAATTTCGACTATAACTAGAATCCAGAGAGAATTTACGAGAACGGCTTACGGAATATTGGAATACAACTGAGTATGAAAGATCGCAAGAATATATGATTTGTGATGCCTTTTCTTAATAAACTTAATCTATCATTGATTCATGGTCAAATGTTCATGATTTATCTTCATTAATTCGCCTGGACATGGATGGATTGATTGTTAACAATTCGAAAGTAACGCTGTTGTGTGGTCAATGTATACAAGATGTATTACCCAAGAACTGTTTCTACCTCGTCATCAACGTTAATGAAACCAAATCATTGGTTCAAAAGAAAATCTTATAGATGGTTTAATTATTATCGCCCATCTTATAATACTATGTGAAATGGAACGACTAGGCTATGATGGACATATACACACGCGCGCGCTCGCGCACACACACACGCATGTGTGTATATTCTCATCATCTGATGAGAGTTTTTGTATAGCATCAGCAATGTGAGCAATAGTAGCTAGTCTTACGTAATAGTAGCAATAGTATCAGTCGTATGTAATAGTAGCAAATCTAACATTCGTACGTCGTAGTAGTAGTAATAACGTTAGTAGCCCCATTAGCCGCCGTATAATTAGTAGCAGCGGAGATGTTACCGCATATATGTATAGAGGCTCTCGTGTACCATAATTCTGTTTTTCATTCTCTCTGTTATATGGATTTAGTTTCTGAAGTAAAGTTACTCTTATATGTATAACTAAAATGGATCAGGCATTATTAGAAACAAGACATGACATGAGGAGAGGACATGCCCCTGCCCGATCTGAAAGCTATGCCAATAAGCCGATATGTGTTTCGCAATACTTTAGATGATGTTATATCATAGAATATACCGGTAAAATATTTGCAATTTCCGTTTTATCGAGTTGGCAACACCCCAACATGGAAAATGTAAAACTGTCCAATAAAAACTGTATTATCATAGCTGAATGGATCTATAAAATTGTGGATTCATATATCTTACAACTGGCTAGAGACTCGGATCTGACGATCGTACAAAGGAATTGATAATCTTCTAAATCAATTCTACAAGGCTATCAGTATTGTTTTATTGCAGGAAAGAGCCACATCAGCTTTTTCGTGTAGCATTAATACAGAAATCATATATCAATGTTGACTAATCCAGTGATACACAGAAGTGTTCATGGGTTTTATTTGTACAGCGAAATTGTTCAGTGAGAAATTATTCTTTGTCCGGAATTTGATATGAAGGAATCTGGAAAGCTCAAATTGACACGGATGCGCTTTCAACAGGGTATACAGTTTAATTTGTTTAGTAGATGGCTGCGACTGATATCAAAAGATGGCAGTGATCTAAAAACAATTCATACTACTCAGGTCCGGCTTTCAGTATACATGTACTTACTTGCTTGACAGGCGTCATCCATGAGAATTCCAAAGTCGATTTTCGAAATATCTTTTCGTGTAGCATTAATAAATACTTAAATAAGCCATAGCAATTTAGAATTACCAAGATTAAGAGATTGCTATCTCAATCTTTCTTTTTTTTTCGGTGAATTCAGTTCTTTAGTAAATATCGATCCGGGGAAGTATTTCTTCTTTCAAAACATCATCATACTTTAGATCTGCCTGAAGACTGCATTGCCAAGCAGTCCCCACGAGCAGTGTCTGATAGGTTAATAGTATGACGATTTCATGGACTAGTAATTATGCCCAGGCAATATGGCATCGTTCCACCAGGCCCTTGGCTATAACAGAATATAGTTGGTCTAGGGAACTCTAGCGCACAATTCTTATCAATCTCTTATCCATCGAAGGAAACACTCTCTCAATAAATAATGATTACATTGGTAATGGCGGTAAATCAATGGACAGCGTAGGAAATTGTATAAGGAATGATGATGACTTATTACATATGTACACATTGCTATGCTGACTAATATGATCGGACAGTCATTAAGGACACTCGAACGACTGTTTTCGCATGACGTTGGTAGACAGGTATCAAATCTAAAATAAATACGTATAAGCTAAATCCCCCGAAGGGAGAAGTGATCATCATGTCGTCAGCATATGGTGTCCCTGTTGTCCAATGTGTATCACATATGCGTACGCGTATATTCTGAGTATTCGTGTATCAAAAGAATATTTTGGGAAGGATATGGATGTTTTACACACATTGGTCAAAAATTTCGTGACACTGATACCAAAGTTTATTGATTTCTTGCAAACTAGACGGTACAAGGTTTTCATCTCCAAAATGCTTATCATAGACCAGGGTTCTAATACATAGTGAATTTTCTGTCGTTATTTAAATGCCTCTCTATAGTGCTATAATGAACAAACACAACCATAGCGTGACTGGGATGCATTATTGGATGCATTCTAGAAAATGACTTCTTTCCTTTGGATGCAAGAATCATGTCAGTGATAAGTATTGTAAGAATAGAACATCACGATTTCTTACTGCTGTCATTATTAAAATCTGTTGTATGATTATCCATTGCTGGACTCAAACTTATGGAATCGGTGCTAACTGTCGAACGTAAATGATCTTTCGAGTAATTGACGAAGAAATTCTTTTGTGGACGACAGCTGAATATTGAAGGTCAGATCTGACGCCTATAATCTTAGCTTCTCTTCCACTGCGAGCCCTCATACCAGCAGTACGGACCGGAGATATTACACTGCGAGCCCCATACCAGCAGTACGGACCGGATATATTACAAATGAGGTGTTAAGGATGTCCGCTGGTGATAAATCAAAAAATAACCTTTTGAATAATGTGTGTTGTTGTATTCATAATTGTGTGATATGAGGAAAACAAAGAAAAAAATATTGGTTCGTGTGCATATTAAGATGTAGACACTGTTAAATGGACTGATCCATGCTCCATTTGATAACACAGAAAACATAGGGAATAGCATGGTTTTGAAGCATATTCACGAGGAAATGATATAAATAGTATTTAACTATTTCTTATCTTCTAACCGTTTGAAGATAATCATAATATCTATCAAAATTTATCAAATTGGATGAATGTTGGTGCGCAAAATTCTCGGTTAGAAGACTTTGAAAGGAAATCCAGATTTCTTAATCTACATAAGAAAGGGGGGAGATAACCTAATGGGAAAAACTGGCAAAAAATACGGAAAATGGCCCTTAAAGCCCAAAACCACCAGCGGACTGCGTAAGAGGGTAGAGGACGTTCATTTCCATGCGCTTAATTATGGGGCTATAACATGGTGATTTGTCGAATTTTCACAACGGGCTGAATTTCTTGGCAAAACTGTCCAGACATTTCAAAATAGGGTAAATATAAGCAAAAGACTGCTACCTGACGCAACAAACTACTTATACGTATTACTGGCGGTTCAATAGAGGGGTAGGAATAATGATCAAACAGTTGGCATGTTAGATTCAACGGTTGGAGAGCACAAAGTGCTCACGAGGTTGACGATTATGCTTCATCCGTATTGACTTTCAACAAAAAGGTAAACGTATAAATGCTTTATAAATGAACACACAAAAATAATTTGTGAAGCAATTGAACGAATGAAACTAGTTGTACTGGCTGCGATCTTGACATCAACATGCTTCGAACGATTCATTTCAATTTTCTGCGCGAGAAACGTTCAGCTCGTAGAAAGAACAATTTACATACAAATCAAATAAAAGAAGCTCACGAGAATACGGAAGACATTCACAGTTGATTAGGAGACGAGATAATTCTATGTTTTATTGGAACAAAATTGAGATTTTATGATTATGGGAGTGTGACATTTCTTATAACAGATGACCTTTACCACTGGGAATAATTCTGTCGATTAATATCTGGGCTCCTAATGCTTATCTTCATTCTTTCTCTAAAACGAAGACCTCAAGTTGTTCATCAACGAAATGTGTGTACATCGAGATTTCTTACAAGACGGAACTGATTTGTCATTATGAACACTACCCGTCATAAAATCTAGTGAAAATGACAAAAACTAGGGGGAAAAAACGATTGAGATATTATCATGTGTGAATTGGCCGATTTTCGATCTCCGGTATTGGACCATTATAGCTGGACACGGACTCAAAAGCCGTTTGTTATGTGCAGAAGAATGGAGTAATGACTCAGGGTAAAAAGGAACTAATTCGCCGATTCAGCCTGAATGTATCGGACTATGTGACAATCTAGCCCTACGATTGGTTGATATTCAGATAAAGTGTTGATGATTGAATATCGGTACGTGAGTCCAAAATATTGTCTGTAAATTTCACGAAAATCTTTCACGTAATTAACGAGCGCTGGCAATATTTACGACCAGTTGAATTCCAGCATTTTCTTCAACGCGGAACTAGTAAAATCGGGGACCCCCGTTCGGCCTTGTTTCATTGAAATTGGTATTGGGTAAAACCAGGTTTTCATACCATGATGAAACATATGTCCAAGAATTATTCGTCTGATGTCAGCAAAGTAGAGATCTTTCATTGAAATCATGTCATTTAACATTGAGAAGGATAGCGGAAATAATTACTTCCTCCTAACCTACAGAGACAATGCGAACAACACGAAATCATAAAGTAGTAATCCATTCTGTCGTTTGACAGAGGACTGCATGGTCGAGTAACTAGTCCCATTACAGGTCGAAGAACTCGCGACAAAACAGACGGTCAGACCAAACAGAAATTTACTTTTTCACCGCCATGTTTGTCGTAGCCTCGTTTTCGATCTCACACTTGACTCCCATTCGGAATCGATCGACCATTCGGAAAAACAACGGAAATCAACGAAGTATAGCAACAATAGCCTGACTATTAAAAGAGGGAATTTCATTCGAATCTCTATTAGATTTGAATGTTGGAATATTAGAGGGCATATTCAGTGGATAAACAGCCTGTTCGAAAAAATAAGACGTAAAAAATTTCCCGGCGACGATGTCACTTTTTTTTTGTCAGCCTGACTGTACGTGTTGTTGTTGTTGTCTGAGAAGTCGAAATCCGACGTAGGATTTATTCGGCAACTACTGAACTGACAAATAGTTTTGATAAAAAGTCTCTTGTATTAAAGTTTAGAAAACATTTTCGCTTCAATTTTAAGACAAATCGTATGAAGCATTGAAGCACATGTTGACTGTCAGCTTCCAAAGTTTCAGCTTGCGTCACATTTCCCTATTCGTGGGGTGGCTTTTCATCGAAGCAAGGCCTGCGCCGTAGCTCTGCAGGGTCAAATTTTGCAGAGTTGAAGATGTCAATTCCTATTTCCGGGAACTACGGGGAGACTCTTCCCTTAATTGTTTATAATCCTTAATGCAGAGATGACAATTAAACATGTTATAAGCCTCACTGATTCCAGCCAAGAAAATAAGAATGTCTTTTGTTCCAGGACAAGCATTCAGAGTACCCAATATATGATTGTTCATAGGTCAACATTTCATTTCCGCCTCGCAACACGTGATGCTTTTCGCCAGAGGTAAAAATAAAGGCATGCTTATACAAATTACAATCAGTACATTTTGTAAACATCATTTGGTAAACTATACCGGTTTCTAAGCCTTTCTGTCAGCCATTCAACTTTATTCACAGGCATAACTTTGCCTTCATTCATTTATTTCTCGTAAATTGATAGCCTTCCCATGTTTTGTTGTTTGTTTTTTCACTAACAACAGTACGCCAAAAAAATCAGAGAAATAATATTTTGGTTAACTATGTTATACAGTACTATGGTTTTTTATGTACCATGGTATTAATATTGTTCAAAGTGGTTAACCATGGTATGTTAAACCAATGTATTGTGCACCAAGGTAATTACTATGGTATTACCATAGTGGATCATGGTTAAGTTTAACCATGGTATATTGAACCATGGTACATCTGTACCATGGTATTACCATGGTGTTACCATAGTTGAACAGAGTAAACCATGGTACACTGAACCATGGTACATCTGTACCATGGTATTACCATGAAAACCATGGTACATTGAACCATGGTACATCTGTACCATGGTATTACCATGAAAACCATGGTACATTGAACCATGGTACAAACTGTACCATGGTATTACCATGAAAACCATGGTACATTGAACCATGGTACATCTGTACCATGGTATTACCATGGTTACCATGGTTCATTCCGTTATAAACCATGGTATTTTTTTATAAGGGAGTATTTTCTTCAACGCGGAACTAGTAAAATCGGGCACCCCCGTTCGGCCTTGTTTCATTGAAATTGGTATTGGATAAAACCAGGTTTTCATACCGTGATGAAACATATGTCCAAGAATTATTCGTCTGATGTCAGCAAAGTAGAGATCTTTCATTGAAATCATGTCATTTAACATTGAGAAGGATAGCGGAAATAATTACTTCCTCCTAACCTACAGACACAATGCGAACAACACGAAATCATAAAGTAGTAAATTCATCCCACGTATTGACTTACCTTGCTGTTTATTGTAAATCTTTGGAAATACCTTTTTTTATTGGTTATTCCAATTTAGATTCGCCAGTCTTATGTATATGCTAATCTATAAGAATAAAACACAGTATTCTTATGTCTAACACCATTGAATCAGCAGGTTAATCTATATGCTCAGCTCGATGCTGATATCTAACCAATATAGATATTATAAAAATGGCTAGCTCTGTATCAGTGTTTCAAAAATTCGTCGCCATCAATGAAGTATGCATGTATAAATTGTTCTCTTGAGACATTTCTCGTTTAAAGCAATTTGTGCTAGGGCTAAAACACTGATCCAGTGTGTTGTATTAATCTGCAGACAGCACAGAGAGCCATGTATAATTGAGACAAGAGACACATTGACGAGATGCATATTTCCTCTTAAAGAATCATTATAATATCTCGGGTCTTAGTCTATGTTTATCAAAGGTTATTGTAGTAACAGAACAATATTTATCCATTCAATGTTGTCTTGATTTGCCCGAAGCTATCATCTAATGTCACTTCTCCATTAGCCAACTCGTCTTGCTCAGCCTTCAATCAGCCAATTTCTCGTCAGTCCAGGCTCTCTCATATTGCAAGGCTTGATTCCAGTGTTATAGATAATATTGGTTTTCGCCGTTATACTCTGAACTATTTGCCCGTGTATCCATTCAGACTGTAACGAATGTTTTTGGTTAATGTAAATTTTCTCTCATTTCCAGATATCGGAAGTCCTGAGCAAATCATGTTCCAGCGGCATTGGTAACCAGACATCTCTGAACGGCATGTCCAAGGGCGTTAAAGGGGCTATACCAACCCTAGGCCAAATATAGGATTAACAATATAGATAAATGGGCATTACATTGCAACGAAAAGGAGGTGCTACACATTATGTTGCACATACAATCATCTGGGTCATATACACGTCGATGTTATGGAGTTTGCATTCCTCCATGGAAACAAACACTTCCTGAAGATAGAAACCCTATTTGATATCTCGAGAATACGATGTTGAAGATTATCGGTAAATCCCAAAGCCCTCTGACGGCTTCGCCTCAGGGAACTACACGACGAAATAGACAATCAAAGCGCAATCATGGTGTGAAGGAAAAAGTTCGCCTCGTCGTGGAAGATTTAGAAGCTGTGGTGGCCGAACTGAAAACGGTTGTTGTAGATCTGCAAGTTCTTGTTCATCAGATCGATGTGGTTAGTAGGAAGCTGGATGAACGATTTGGCCTGAAATGGAGAGAATCGGAAAGTCTAACTCTTTCTGAAGATGGGGGTTCGATTTCGATCACCACGCCTAGGAATTCATGCTATAGTCACATTGAAGATAACGTAGCTATTACCTGTGATAGTTTCCAGCTTCACCGCTTATTGTACATGCCACAACCCTCAGATGATTGTCTTGGAAAACTGAAAGAGCTTGGTAATGGTTATTCTCTTACGGCTGATATTATATCTGAATGTTATAAGCCGAAGTCCCTACCGATTCTTGACTGTAATCAAAATGATGCTTTTGTCAAGGACTTCATGGAAAGTTCGTCATCAAATGCTTCGGAAGGAAGTGAATTTCTACCGCCCACGTTCACAAGTGAGGATGATTTGTGTGATGGAACGGCTGAAATAGATCTCTTAGTTAGACAAGCAAAACCTTTTAACGCAAACAAAGCAGCCTGTGATATAGATTGCTATTCGGGAATTTACGAGGCGGAATTGGACGAAAAGTTGGAAAATTACGTAAGTTTTGTGGACAGCTTTGATAGTTCCGACGAACAGGATGATACCGAAATCAGTGAAGGCTTTAGTTCATTCCCTACCTTACCCGACGCTACGGATGCTAGGACTCGATACAGTATGGTGTCGTCCTGGGCCGAGTGTGCCATGTATAATCTGGTCGCGGGCAACCTGACAAGTGACGAACCTGATACCCGTCCTGACGATCACCCGGTTATGTCAATGGACGGCGAAGGGTTACCAAAATCTTCCATTGGTGGATTTAGTCGGATGTCAAATCCTGTCTTGTTTCAGAACGAGGTTCAACCGGAAGTTCCGCAATATCGCTCAGTTCTCGTATATTGAATAGGTATGATCTGTTTTACATTATTGCCTACATTTTAAATGGTTTTGCAGTATCTCGTGTTATTCCCACTTTCTACAAAGAAAACGATCATTAGTAGAACTGTCAGGTGAATAATTCATAGTACGGACAAATGAATTTCATCACCATACTTACCCAACAAGTACATACGCTTGTCAGTTTGCATTGGGAGTTAATCGAGGTTCAGTCGTTTGCCTGGCCACTGTGAGATCGCGATATGTTAATTGAATGGTGAAGTGGGTTTTCCAAAACGTGAAAGCAAACTTGGACCATATTTTAACATATATAACTATTCCGCCATGTGGATGTGAATGAGCACATATTACTCAAAATGAATCTGCGTATAAGCATGTACAGGCGAAATCATGCAGTCTAAGCCTGTAAGCAAATAATGTTCATAGCAATGGTGTCTACAGGGAAATCACCAGTCGAATGTTCCCATCACATAACTGATATAAGTACCTTCATGAATAACGCATTCAATGCCAGAATACATTTCTTTGCCATATGAATACTCGCACCGATTTAACAAGGACGAACCAGTTGAATTGTTGAGAAATATTAATATTAACAAATATCAAAATGATTCACAAGGATTTAGAAAGAAGACACTTAGCACATAATTGATATACAGCACGGATGAATGCTTCTAAACGGAGGAGAATACCCTTTTGTAACACACGATCCGTAAACAATTAACGACGCTAATTATAAAGAAGCATGTCAAGACTGAAATAGAATAAAGTATCTATGGAGTTGAGTGGGGAGGGGGGTGGAATGAAGGCATTTGAGGTATATTTGAGCCATTTGAGGTTCAACCATTTATGAAATATTAAGGACTTGTAATACCAAAGCAGAGTGGACAAAGAAGGCTAACATTTTGTTGTAGTGAAAGCATGTGTATTAATAATAGACCGGTCCAGTACCGATAATTCTAATATATCACTTGTTATTGCTAAGATTGTTATATAATTTTTTTATTATTTATACACTACTTTGTGGTTTTGCTTTTGTTGATGTCCTGTTGTTGATGCTGTATATTGCAATAATTGCACAACATGTAAGACTTCTCAATTGGATCCAAAGATGCATTCTGTACTTCCGAAGTATAATAAGGTGATATCAAAAAGCACCATTGATACGGCTCGTGATTTCATTGTGGAAGCCATTCTATCAACCCACGAGACAACTGTTTGCGTTCATTATAACATTGCATGGGCATGGCTTTTTACGATATGTAATTACGATGTGTAATTACGATATGTAATTACGATGTGTATGGATAACTAATGCTTCTAATAATCGAACATTAGCAAATCAACGAATCATTAAAGCCGAGTAAATCAAATATTAACGATATTTATTACAGGTTGATCGATGAGTTACCTCATTTAAATAACTTGGAGTTGTTATGGTATAATTGCCAGTGCGTTCAGTATCTCAATGTAAACTATCACACCGAACAATATTTCATTTTCGTCAATAGATTGTGTCTGCAAACGTTCAGTCTACGATCCTAATTTGAAATTACTGGGAATTTCAGAATTTCGTCATTGCCAATAATTGCCATTTCACCTTCGATATTAAGTACCAAAATATCGTTCATAAAGAACTTCCGTGCCCATAATCGAAAGACCTCATTCACACGACACTATTAGCACCCACACCGAAGCCAATATAGAATATAAAATATGTCTATATAAACGTAAGCTATATTCGTGCAAGAGAGAACTTGGCGGTTTTCAATTATGGTTTCAATTGTCGGTTTTCAATGATGCCGGTGTGTTGTCTAAGAATGTCCTGGGGATTATTGTCCCTTCTCATATCCTGTTCTTCAGGAATGAGTGTTCGTCCTTAGTTGCAAATGTAAAATAAACTGTCCTAGCTGGATTAAAAAATACGAGCCGGACACTTACAGACACCGTACATTCTTAGCCAATGAATGATCGAGGTAGATAGAATTGCTTTTATTTTCTAATAATGAATACAGCGTATTCTCTTGATAAATAATAAGTAATATAGTGTTTTCAATTTTTGTCCCAGCAAACCCTCCGTAAAATGTCCCGGCGTAGAGCAATGTTATCAATTTTATATTTCATGTTTCAATGGTTTGTTGGCGGATATTGACCTTGAACTTTGACATTTTGACCTCAATCGTGGTACCCAACACATCGCCTCTCTCTAATGCAATTTCGATTTTTCTGATTTTTGACGACAGAGGCATTTTGACCTTTTGATCATTAATGGGCTCCTGTTTGCGATATGGTTGAGTATTCAACAATATACAACAACTAGGAAGGACAAGGTTTTCATCATTTTTTTATGTCGCACCTGGCCTAGATCTTTGCCTGCCGACTCCAATGTTGGTACCTATTCGGATTGTCCATGATTTCACGATTGTTTAGCGAATGTCCTTGACTATCGTCTTCTACACCGACTCACAAAAATTACCATTTTCAATGATCTGATTTTTCGTCCACAGTGATTTAGGCATTTGCCTAGCCTTATAGCATTAAAAAGTTAAGGACATAAATAACGGAAGACAAAGGAAGAAGGTGAAGATAGGGAAAATATACAATCTTCCGCAGTAAGAGATGACGTGTGCAGTACCGGTATATTAATATTCACATAAAGAAACTCTAAAGGGCGAAACATTTTTCATGTTAATATTTTGAATGTGCCAGCGTGATTTAAATATATAAGAAATCACAAGAATCAGGTGCTACAACAAACAAATGCGGAGAAATTTCTTTTACATTAAATATAGAAACGTCAATTTTTATATATGGAAACGATTTTTGAGAGAAAGGCGAATTTAGCCGTCAGGGGGAATCTAACCCACGAACCCTCTAATCCCTAGAGTTGCTAGCTGAGCTCTGCCCGCCCATATAATACTCTCGTGAATCGCCTAATGAAGGCCGAACCGTTCTCTCAGTGTTGCAAAGTACACAACTGTTTTTATTATCATACAGAAATGACAATTGGTATGCCCCCATAAAGCCTATATTGTATATTTAAGAGAAAGAATAATTTAGCCGTCAGCGAGAATCGAACCCATCACGACTCCTCTAATCCGTACACTGTTTTGAATCACACAGTAAATTCACAGTTAAATGTACTGGCAGAAAAGGCGCCAGTACATTCAACTGTAAAAATACGTTGCACCGTATTTTACAATTACCGCTTTTTAACATGTTTTAAACTGTAAAATTTTGCACCGAATTTTATAATTCTGTTTGTTAACAGGCAACCGACTGTAAATTACGTTGCATTGTAATTTACAATTACCGTTTTTCTAACATGCTTTAATGTTTACTTACGTAGCCCGTTGTCCACAATTATCTGTTCCGTGGAAAAGTACCGGTATAGGTCACTGGAAGGACGAAATGGTCATTGCTCGTTCGCGTAGTTCAGCTCTTTGTGTTTACAAATGCGGTCACCCCAAGTTTCGTAAATAATGATGAAGGAATCTGTGACGGGAATGTCCCTGTCAGAGAAAACTAAAATTAGTTAGCCGCCGCGTCACTCCTTGTGCGTGTTCTGGTAATGCTCTGAATGTTGCAAAACACATATGTTGGATGTCTCCTGCAAATGGGCGTTTGGTGTGCAAACGTATCAACCTCCTTTCAGAGAAAACATGATTTTTTGTTATGTTTGAGCGAAGTTTACCCGTTTCAGTTGATATCAACTGAAATATAACAGTTCAATGTACAGATTAATATTTTTACGGTTGAATATACTGTAACCTCCAACATGAATTTACTGTGAAATAATGGTAATTTGTAACAGTGTAGAGTTGCTCTTACTATCTGGGCTATGCCGGTGTGAAAGGTAAACAATGTCTCCTTTCATACATTTCTCTTCAGGAAAATATTCTTACCTGAGATGCAAATCAAGAAAAAATCATTAAACGAGATAAACGATAGGGGTTAAACTATAGGATTAAACGATAGGAGTCGGACGTTCTTTCCTACCAGACCTTCTTTCCTGTTACACCGGCTCATTAATTAGGAATCTTTATTCAAGGCATTCACACAAAGCGTTAAGGTTGTGGTGATGGAAATGATCGGTATGCTTCTATAGTTATTTACCTACACACATATGAGACATGTATCATTTAATGATACATTCCTGCTCTCTTTAATTTCTTGACAGATACGGGAAACGAACACGCATGTTCGCGCCGCAGAGAGTAACAGAAAAGGCACTGATATGAATACCAACGTATAGAAAGCCAGCATGTTAGCGCGCATCTGACAAGAACCTGGTAGTTTTCTAAATCGCTATTTCCTTAACATGCCATTTTGAATAACTTCTGTATTTTACGGCCAGTAATTCATAGAGATATGCATAGTATAACATGACAGCTGTGGGTTTCTTCAGTCAGATGTTGTTAACGTACGGATGAGTGGATGAATCGCCTTAGACAGATAGTCTTTGACTCGCGAAAGAAAAATATGAATGCAATGATTATTCCAGGCGTTTATTCATAGACTGTTGTTCTGTATTTCTGTTGTTATTATGATAAAATAAGAATGGCTTAGTTAGCTACAGATAAACTGCATACCCGACCCAGGTAACAGCTGCAAAACGTCGCGTCGTATTCATGACTACACGTCATATTGATGAGAAAAAATAATATGACAATGTGAAAGGATTGACATGCTGGCTGGCCGATGATTCAACGTTCAGCTAATCCTGCCTACGCCATTTGCTCGTTTTCCTTTCCCTAAAACAATATTTGGGATGTCATCAGTTATGGAAAAGCGGTACCAGGATTCGTTCATACTCAAACTACCAGAGCTAACATTACGTAGGAGTGTAACAATGGTTCATAGCCGCGCCACCCTGAAAAAACGTGTAAACATTGTCATCTTTGGTGAAAGTGATCTGATGGGCAAGCACAATTGTTATGTATTCCAGGCTTTCAGGCTAGACAGAGCTGCTTTAATTGTTGTCGCTCTTTTAGGTCAAGACCAGTCAGAATAGACCTGGCTATCTAGGTCAATAGGGTGGTGACTCAAGTCAACCTCAGCAAATCAAACCAACCAGTCTGGTCACTTAGGTCAACTGTAACAAAGCAATCAAATCAGAATTTCCAGAGCTATTGACTTCGGGTTGGTATCTCATTACCAACTGGGGTCATTGAGGTGACGATCGCAGGAGTAATGAATAAACCTACTCGTGTCGTCGATCACAAGTCGAGAATTGATCTGTCTGACTATATACGACCCATCATTTCCTACGGAAAGCGTCATGCGAGTATTTGAAACAAAATATCGTACTAGTAGTACACCACTGTTTCACCACGACTGTTGGACTTGACGAGCGAGCATTAAGACATTTTCCTGTATTAGGATATATGCAAATCAAACAACTTACTATCGTCGCCAATACACACTTAAAACTAAAGTGTTGAAACTTACTCGTAAAGTGTTGAAATAAAAGAAGTCCCTGTGGACACACTTAAAAGGTTATTTCAACACTTTACGAGTAAGTTTCAACATTTTAGTTTTCGTGTATAACAATGTCAGAAAGATGAGTCTATACTTCATGTAAGGGATCACGACAGAAAGTTCCATGCTTCAATATAGGGGAATCTATAGTGATCATTCAGTGATATACATAACATCGCATGGGGGAATTTGGGTCTTTCCCGAGACCCGTTAATTTTTTGTAGCAACCTTCAACAGTTATCATGGAATTTAATATTTTGACATAGAAGATGCAACATATACAGCGGCCTTCTACAGCAGCTTTGTAAAACACCGTTGATTTTGCAGCGGCATTCTTTAGCGGCTTTCTACGATGCACCGCCTTTTGGCAGCGGTATACCCTCTTCTGACAGCGGCCTTCTTCAGTGGGTTTCTAATAGTGGTCTTGTACAACACTCTCTCTGTTCAGCGACCATCTGCAGCGGCTGCTTTCTAGAAAACCTAATTTTTGCAGCAGCCTTCTTTAACACTGTTCTTGTTAAAGCAAGACATGTTTCGAGTGACTAAAGTAACATGTATGATT
Organism: Hanleya hanleyi; assembly: GCA_036873755.1. Lineage (NCBI taxonomy): Eukaryota > Metazoa > Mollusca > Polyplacophora > Lepidopleurida > Hanleyidae > Hanleya > Hanleya hanleyi. The sequence goes on along the minus strand of JAVTVY010003014.1, from coordinate 9,608 downwards.
ATGTTCGAGCAATAACAAATTTCAATCAATTTGACGCTGCATTTGGGGTTCTTATACTTAAGTGGCTTAAGTCTGATTGACAGTCACATTGATTAAAATTACGTAAAAATAAATGTAAATATGAAATTATTATTTTTCATTTTCGTCTTTCATTATCTTCATCCTGTCTAGATTATTATTATTCATTTTCGTCTTTCATTATCTTCATCCAGTCTAGATTGACACGTGTGTGAATTCCCATGATCATACACCAAGCCATTTGGAAGATATCGCTAAAAGAGTGACAAGGGGTGGGAAAATTTGATTAATCAGATTTTCGAGTATGCATTCCCCTTATGCTACAACGGCCTTCAGCGTTTTTATTCTGAAACGAAATACAATAGCACTGCCTCATGGCTGTTTGACGACTGAAGGGCATAGCTAGATAAAGAAACTCACCGTTACAAAACTAGGCTACATGTAAGGCGATTTTTGTAACTTGAATTGAACGAATACAATGGATCTGGTGAAGCCTCATCTTTGTCATTGATCCACAAGAACGCTCTCTTAGAGGCTATTATAATGGACCTGGTGAAGCCTCACCTTTGTCATTGATCCACAAGAACGCTGTCTTACAGGATATTATAATGGACCTGGTAAAGCCTCATCTTTGTCAGTGATCCACAAGAACGCTCTCTTACAGGCTATTTTGATCCTTTCGACTTTGGAACCGTCTTCACCATCTGGTGCAAAAGTGAGATAAAATCCATTTGGCCCAGACGTTCAATCACGATTAGCCATACTTTTGACGGGTACTTCGGTCTCTTCATTGCTGTTTACAGATATATATTGGCTTCATGAAGAATAGTACCATATCTTTTGCATTAGCATAGTTTCCGCTATCTGTAACTTTCGTAGAAACAGAATATTCTTTATACGCCACGTTTTTACCTTGGACATGAAACTACGTCGAAATGATGTGAAAACAGGTAAATTATTCTCCTACTGACAGAATTTCAAGAATAGTCTGTTAAACGATTCATATATCTCAAAATAAATAGTGTGAGCTTGGCGAACTACCGCCAGCTGTAATGTACATTCGTTTTCCTGTAGTTGAACTGAAAACTATATCTCCATTACACGGCTACAGCTGTAATTATGTCTCCCCCAACTATGTTGGGGGGAGACATCTAGTGTTTGTGCTGTCTGTCTGTCTGTCCGTCTGGATGTCTGGATGGATGTCTGTCCGTCCCCTTGCCTTGTCTGCAAGATATCTTGAGAACTACTGGATGGAATTTCACCAAACTTGGATGGAAGCTTCATTGGGATAGCCCCCTCATTTGATTAGGTTTTGGTGTATGTGCGTGCATTAATCCGTGTCCGGTGTCCGTCCGTCCGTCCATCTACTTGTACATGTATATACAGGCCTTGTCTGCAAGATATCTTGAGAACTACTGGACGGAATTTCACCCCACTTGGATGGAAGCTTTAGTGGGATAGCCCCTCATTTGATTAGATTTTGGTGTGTGTGCGTGCATTCATCCATGTCCGGTGTCCGTCCGTCCGTCCATCTACTTGTACATGTATATACAGGGCTTGTCTGCAAGATATCTGGAGAACTACTAGATGGAATTTCACCAAACTTGGATGAAAGCTTCATTGGGATAGCCCCCTCATTTGACTAGGTTTTGGTTTGTGTGCATGCATTCATCCGTGTCCGGTGTCCGTCCGTCCGTCCATCTACTTGTACATGTATATACATGCCTTGTCTGCAAGATATCTTGAGAACTACTGGACGGAATTTCACCCCACTTGGATGGAAGCTTTAGTGGGATAGCCCCCTCATTTGATTAGATTTTGGTGTGTGTGCGTGCATTCATCCATGTCCGGTGTCCGTCCGTCCGTCCATCTACTTGTACATGTATATACAGGGCTTGTCTGCAAGATATCTGGAGAACTACTGGATGGAATTTCACCAAACTTGGATGGAAGCTTCATTGGGATAGCCCCCTCATTTGATTAGGTTTTGGTGTATGTGGGTTCATTCATCCGTGTCCGGTGTCCGTCCGTCCATCTACTTATACATGTATATACAGGGCTTGTCTGCAAGATATCTGGAGAACTACTAGATGGAATTTCACCAAACTTGGATGAAAGCTTCATTGGGATAGCCCCCTCATTTGACTAGGTTTTGGTTTGTGTGCATGCGTTCATCCGTGTCCGGTGTCCGTCCGTCCGTCCATCTACTTGTACATGTATATACAGGCCTTGTCTGCAAGATATCTTGAGAACTACTGAACGGAATTTCACCACACTTGGATGGAAGCTTCAGTGGGATAGCCCCCCTCATTTGATTATGTTTTGGTGTGTGTGCGTGCATTCGTCCATGTCCGGTGTCTGTCCGTCCGTCCATCTACTTGTACATGTATATACAGGGCTTGTCTGCAAGATATCTGGAGAACTACTGGACAGAATTTCACCAAACTTGGATGGAAGCTTCATTGGGATAGCCCCCTCATTTGATTAGGTTTTGGTGTATGTGCGTGCATTCATCCGTGTCCGGTGTCCGTCTGTCCATCCATCTACTTGTACATGTATGTACAGGCCTTGTCTGCAAGATATCTTGAGAACTACTGGACGGAATCTCACTCGCCTTGGATAGAAGCTATAGTGGGATAGCCCCCTCATTTGATTAGGTTTTGGTGTGTGTGCGTGCATTCATCCATGTCCGGTGTCCGTCCGTCCGTCTACTTGTACATGTATGTACAGGCCTTGTCTGCAAGATATCTTGAGAACTACTGGACGGAATCTCACTCCCCTTGGATAGAAGCTACATGTATAGTGGGATAGCCCCCTCATTTGATTAGGTTTTGGTGTGTGTGCGTGCATTCATCCATGTCCGGTGTCCGCCCGTCCGTCTACTTGTACATGTATATACAGGGCTTGTCTGCAAGATATCTGGAGAACTACTGAACAGAATTTCACCAAACTTGGATGGAAGCTTCATTAGGATAGCCCCCTCATTTGACTAGGTTTTGGTGTGTGTGCCTGCATTCGTCCGGTGTCCGTCCGTCTGTCCATCTGCTTGTACATGTATATACAGGCTTTGTCTGCAAGATACCTTGAGAACTATTGGATGGAATTTCACCAAACTTGGATGGAAGCTTCATTGGGATAGCCCCCGCATTTGATCAGGTTTTAGTGTATGTGTGCATGCATTCATCCGTGTCCGATGTCCGTCCAACCGTTCATCTACTTGTACATGTATATACAATGAAAATCGCTTCTTTGTAATTAATATTTTTAGATACGCAGCTTTGTTTAAGATACTTATTGCTACATTCATTTTATAGCACTTTCCCTTAAATTATGTGCCCATTCAAGGCAAGGTGGGAGGTTGGGGGAGACGTATGTTTTTGCCCAAAAAAACAACCAGCATAGGCTTCATGCCGGAGCGGCAACTCAAGGGTCAAAGCGGAACCTCTAGTTATTGTCTAGCGTGAGCGCTCGACTACGGCTTTTGAACATGAATGACAAGATTACTGACGAGTCTTAGGGGCATATCTTGTTACCTCGGTATAACTAACATTTGACAAAGAAAATTCTACCTATGGATCGAAAATGGCAATGGCATATGTTACAGCAAATAGGAGAAATTTTAAGAGAACTTTGATGCAAAGTTTAAGCTATGTAATTATGTCAAAGGCTATGGTTATGGAAATCTATGCATGAGGCAATCACCATCATTTCATATATCTGGCAACACCTATTCGAACGTTGCGGTTTGATTCGATTTGAGAAGTAAATAAATTTTGAAAAAAGTAAACAACCGTATAAAAAAGCGGTGCTACAGATACCGCTCAGCCTTCAACTCATCCCGCAAACGTCATAAACTGGATTTCCTTTCCACAAACATGGTTAAAGTATTTCAGCAGGTATAAAGCAAACACGAGCATGCGCAAATCTTAGATGTGTATGTCAGTATAGCAGGCGTCAGATCCGACATTCCATATCCAGCCGTTGTCTATAAAAGAATTTCCGCGTCAATAATCGATAGACCTATTACGGATTGATATGATGAATTCCAAATGTGTACGAAATAAAAATAATAAAGACAAGATGGTTTCCTGCAATTGAGAACCGGTCTGTAGTCCGTCAGGACACGGTAAAACTGACTAGAGTATTGGATCATAGATGGCAAAGTCATTAACCCTATATCATGGCCTGGGGTTGATTATGACCCATCTACCAAACTCACAGCTCCAAAACAAAGAGAACAAAACAGCTGAAACTTTCGGACTTTTCCTCCAATCTTGTTTGCGTCATTGCATAATCCTAGGTGTGCATGATCATGTGAAACTTTAAAATGATGACGGCCAAGAGGTGTTCTCAGAAAGTCGTTTTCTCGTCTTTTCTGTTCATTTTTCGCATTGTTTTTACCTAAAATGGATGAAAGTAATTGATATTGCCAAAATTAATTATTCTTCGTCACATTAATTAGTGGTTTAGAGGAAATATCGGAAAAAATGTAGGAAAATAAAAAAATGTGCGAAAATAGGTTCCGAAATGATGACGTCATTATGGTGGTTATCTTGGAGTCTTCCACATTTTCTTGTACAGCTTGATTCAAATATATAATATCGAAGGGTTCAGTCCGCTGAAGCTGCAGCAGTATTGAAAACATATATGTAGAGCCAACTTTCCATGTACAAGGGTACATTTATTTTTTTGCCTAACCAAAAAAAACTTATCAATGGAAACGTGCAAATTCTATACTGCGGTAATTTGGACAAAAAAATATATTTATGTATTTCTTAAATGGCACATGCACATCCTCGAATCACATTAAACTTGTGTAGCAAGTGTAAAACTCATCCAATGAAATCTGACAGCTTCAGCAAACAGCAAAATGCAGGTGTACTGCATTATCATTGGCAAATTACTGAGACGAAACCCTTAAAATTTGAACAAAAATTAATATTTCATCTCATAAGAAGCACAGGCGCATCCTTTAATCATATGGAATATGTGTACCAAGTTTCATAATCATCCAATGAAACCTGAAAATTCAGTACGTTTTTTTTCTAACAAAAAAACTTATAAAAGTCCAAAACCTCATAATTTGGACACAAATTAATATTTCATCTCATAAATAGCACAGGTCCATGTGCCAATCATAAGAAAATATCATAATCATCCATTCACAGCTGACAACTGCACCAAACTTTCTATTTATGTAGGAGGCATAAAATTTTGCTAACAAAAATCCAATCAATTGTCATATTTGTACGTAAAGTAATATTTCATCTCAAAAATAAACAGGTACATCCTCTAATCATAAGAAACATGTGTAGAAGTTTCATAATCATCCATTGACAGCTGACAACTGCACCAAACGTTCTATGTATGTGGGAGGCCTACAAATTTGCTAAGCAAAAAACTCTATCATTTGCCATAATTTGGACAAAAATTAATATTTCATCTCTAAAATAGCACTAGTACATCCTATAATCATACGACACATGTGTATCAAGTTTGATGATCATCCAGTGACAGCTCACAACTGCAGCAAACTTTCTATGAACTGATGTACATGAGCACTTCCGCTAAACCAAAGCACTGCCATAGGGATTTTAACATTGTAGCACCGATAGAATCTCCACGGGTAGTGCCATAACTGAACCCCAGGTGAAATACCCTTTCCCCCATGCATTTTTTTTATATATTTCTTCTGATGTTTTCTTGATTATTTTTTTAATTTGCTAAACCAAAAACCTTATCGTTTTCAGGCCGGGGACACCGACACTGACGACGACATCTTCTTCCCCTCTCACAATAGAGACCTTTAGTTACAAGTTTTTTGCACAACTTGTACCTTCGAACGTGTAATAATGCGAATGACGTCATCACTTCTTGGGAAGGTCCTGAAGTCGCCGGCAGGTGGCTACACGTATCCAACGTCAAGCAGACGATTTACACGTTGGCTGAAAACTTGTAAGTTTTACCAGTTTATTTCAACTCGACAGTAAGATACCTACACGTTTAGTGTATACCTGCTATGCGTTGAGTTATTAATCTTTTGTTCTCAATGATTTTTGGTGGAGGACGACGAATATTTTCAGTAAAACCACAGTTTTGTTACGAGCACCTGTGACAACAACAACATGCATGTTAAAGCATAGGCCAAGGGATGAGTTCGTCGATCCAAACTTGCGCCTGGTACCAAGAGCTGTTCTCAATCAAATTCTGGCAAATTAGAGACATTGTAATTTAGATAATGTGTTACTGATCGGAGTAGAGAGGCAGGATATAGCTATAACCCAGAAACTCTGACTGTGACAGCTGGGGGGGGGGGGTTATATGCCCATGCCTTTAATTTTTGTAGGGTATTTGATGTTTTCTATCTAAGTGAGTGAGTGAGTGGGTGGAGGTGAGGGGATTTATGTGAGGGAAGAGAGGAGGAGGGGGAAATGGCTCCCAGTTATAGTGCATTCTGTGGGAAATGCTTTGGAAATTCAGTTTGTGAGCTCGCCAGTGAATACATCCTCTCTCTATAGGCTCTTAACTGGAATTTTGAGAATAGGGGCCAATTCCATATTTTAGAGTGTCTGGTTTAGTGTGCATCTCTATGTCCATCATGCTAAATGGAAGAAATATAGTTTCATTTTGAAATAGCCTGGAGACAGCCTCCCTCTTCCTTCAATCCCTTATTTTGAGCATGTAATATGTATATCGTCAAATCCCAAATAGTTACCAAATTATGCTAACATTCTACAATCATCAATTCGGTGATATTTTAAATCCTGTTATTTTCAGCAGAATTATGGCAACAATTCAATCAAGAAAACCCCCATTCCGATTCAAATCGGCAGATGACTAATCCTTTCATTAGTGGTACAGAGGGTTGGCGTACAGTCGCAGGGAAATGTGTTCATATGGGTATTGATGCCAGGAGGGCAAGGCAAAGAACCACAACGCTTGTGACGCAATTCAGGAGACTAGAAAGGGAACTTGTGTCGAGGTAATAGTCTGCTTTTTTCTTTAGTGTAGAAGAAATATCTTGATTGATGGAACAGGGTTGGGGGGTATTGATTGGTCACCATAATTGACATGCAAAAATATAATATAATTTCATATATTGTCCTTGACATAGCTATATCTCAGAAATTGATGCTGCCACCCTAGCTTGGTGGGAGTGCATTGAATATTCTTGAAGCTGTCTGTATGAATTAGTACTAATTATAAAATGAAATTAATATTGGAGGTTGGGGGGGGCGGGGTGTAGTCACTCATTCATCATATAGATAATCACAATTGTAATATATTCCAATTGTCTCGGACATTTCAGTGGAGGATATAGGTGGGAAATTGTGAATTGTGGTATCAAAGCATCAAAACAATTAATTATTTTCTGGTGACCATTGTCTCATTGGTTGGGTCATTTGAGGACCTATTTGGTTAATTTCATTTTTGGTTGATTTCATTGGTTAAAACATTACTCACTGCATAGTATGTCCCACTGACTGATTATCATTTAATGTTGCCGAAAACTTATATAAGCTTATACATACCCTTGGTAACCTGTTGTAAACTACCATTCCTGACAATGACATGAGTAAATATATGTCTAAATCCTGATTTACAAAATGCTTTTCGCTAATATTTAAATCTCCTGATTTACTGAATTGTAGAAGTTAAAATATTTTGTTTTTCTATATCCTTACGGATCAGGTAATGAAGAAGAGCACAACGAAAAATCCGTTCTTCTGCAAGAAATCAGTGATTTAATGAGTGAGAGTGAAAACCAGAAACAGGAAGGCGCTGAAAAGAAGAAAAAAAAGGATGAAGAAACAAGAGAAAGGGCCTTAGAGATCAGAGAGCAGGCTTTACAGGGGGTTAAAACCAAATGTGAGCAAATATTTGTTGCTGTTTAGCTGATTACCTGATATGTATAAGGTTCTGTGGAAAACATGTGTTTCGCTATACATGCATGTAAATGGATAAAAATATCTAATTCTCAACTCACTACTTCAGTTTGACACTGCGGATGCACAAATCAAACACTGTATATGAAGTTACCATCCATTTTGCAGTTACAGATGTTGGCAGATCAGCAATCATGTCTATTCTATAGGCTATTTTACAAAGTTCATGCACCAATTCTCCCCTGGTTGGCCTGTGATGATATAGTTTTGTTTGTGTTTTCAAACCGTCCACAAACTGCAGAAGTGTTGACTGCTATTATCAGATTTATACTAGAAATTTACATTTTTGTTTAGAGAATTTAATCTTTGCCTACTTCTTCATGATTTTCAGCTGCCACAACTCAAGAAGTTAAATCCACCAAAAAGAAAACAGCCTTAACAGACAGTTTGCTGGAGTTCTTGACTGAAAAGAGAGATGCGAAGTCCAAGATAAAGGAAGAGGAGATCAGTGAGAGAAGAGAAGAACTGGAATTTCAGAAGGAAAAATTGTCACTGGAGAGGGACAGGTTTGAGGCAGAGCGAATAGAAAAGGGAGAAAGAGTGAGACAGGAACGACAAGAACGTATAGCTTTTCTGGACATTTTGAGAAGTCTACAAAATTAGTGTAAAAACATATTTCAGCGACATTTACTACGTAGTTACTGTTGGAGTTTGAGTTCACCTTTTTCTGACAGACCAAACATAAACTTTAGGAACCAGAGTTTATGTGATGTAATTTGATGTGAAAATGAAATGATATTCGTCTCTTCGAAATGTATATTGAATTGATACATTCTCATTTTTCAGAGATAGACTGTTGGTAGATGTAAAAACAGATTCTTTATTTCAGACATTTGTTTGAGGTAACTGTGATATATGGCCTCTTGCTGCAGCCTAATCTGGGCCGGTGAACAAGCATTTGAAGTGTGTTAGTATTCTAGCTCATCACCGACCAATGAGAGCGCTCGTTACATAGATGTAGTACTTCACTTACATACACTCTCAACACTGAATTGTTTCACATCAATACAGATGTCTATGTCTGCCCATCAGATTCCATTTCATATTTCATGAAATACAGTTTACAAACGATTTACAATGTTAAGTGTTCTTTATTCTTTTTCCACAGTAGAGTGTAAACGTGGCGTTCATGCATACCAAAATGGCATACACATGTGTGACAGTGTCCATATAATAACCTGCACCATCCACTTAGTATTTTCGAAACTAAATTCGGTGCATTTAAACGCCAATTCGAATGCTGTGTCGAACTCTACCAAAAGCAACAGTAATAGACGTTTCAAGTTACAAGTTGTTCGTTATAAATTCAAACTAAACTAAAAACACCTAACTTGTAACTTGTAACTTATAGCTACAAGTTACAAGTTATAAGTTTGTCAGAAAACTTGTAACTAAAGGTCTCTAATATGTGAATTCAAGCGAATTGAAACAGGTGGAAAGACTCGGTTTCTTTGAATAGAAATCTGCGTGCTGAGGCATAAATACACAGTTATAGGCAGAGTTTGATCGATCTGATCTAAATTCCGTTACATAGTGTAGTGACATCTGGACTCTTCTGGGTTTCAAGGACGTTCATCTGCCTTAACATGCACACTTTTGTTAGGGAGGTTCTCAAATTTCCGAGAAAATATTTTAGTCTTTTAT
>JAVTVY010003013.1:0-35315 GCA_036873755.1 Hanleya hanleyi | reverse complement strand
TTATCCTCGTCACAAACATAATGGTTAATTAAAAATGGTGGCCCTTTGAGGGTCATCTGGGAATTTCTTTTTTCTCATGTTCGTCTTATAAGGCAACATTTTCAGTTCAAAATACCAGCAACACCAAGCTCTTTTACACCACAGTTTATCAATGTGAGCCCATTTTGACTCTATTTTTATAACCTCCATGGCAAGGAATAGTTATGAATTCAAAATGGCGGTCAAGTGAGGTCATCCGAGACTGACGTTTTTTAATGCTGTTAGTTTCATTCAGTGGATTATTTTTAGATCCTGTTATAAATTAAAAAAGAGCTGTTTCTGATTCCCATTTTCCATTATTTATGGCATATTTTGAGTCTATTTGCTTGATCCTCAGCGTGAAAACGATGATTAAATAGAGAAGCTGTTATGAGGCATCGTCTGAAATTTAACAGCCAAAAGTTTTTCAGCTCTGGGTGCAAATTTGTCGAAACACAGTTACATCACATCATAGAATATCACGTTTGGCATGTTCTTAGTCAATTTGGACATTGACTAAGAATCGTCAGCACTAAAAATAGACAAATTCAAAATGATGGTCATGTGGGTTCATCTGAAACTCGCATTTTTTACGAGTTTGTTAGTCCAAATCCAAGGGATTATTTTAGCTCCTTTTTCACAGCCAAGCTATTTCACATCATAGATTTTATGCTGGACCTTTGTTGAGTCAATTTTGACTGTACCCAGAGCAATAAGTGGTGATCAAATTCAAAACGGCGGGCGTGGGGGATCGTTTGAAACTCTCGTTTTTTTATATTTTAAGTCTAATTCGAGATTTTATTTTTAGCTGCTAGTACAATTTAAGAGATTCTTTTTAGTTCGGAGTACAAATAAAAACGAAGCTATATCGCATCCTAGTATGTCAAGTTTGGCATGTTCTGAATCCATCCGCTTAATTGTCAGCAGAAAAAATGATATGCGAATTGCAGATGAACACACATAGCCGCAAATTTAAATTTGTCTATGTTATTGTTGTTTGCCTAATCCAAGTGATTATTTTAGGTCTCAGTACACATTCGTCAGAACAGAGCTTCTTCACATCATAGCCTATTATGTTGGTCCTATGTTGAGTCTATTGTCATGATACCCAAAGCAACAAATGATGGTTAAATTCAAAATGGCGGCCGTGGAGAACGTCTGAAACGTTTTTCCCAACATAGCTGTTTCACGCCATAGCTTAATTATTTTGGACCAATGCTGAGTCTATTTGCGTGGTATTCAGCGCAAAAAAAATTAAAATGACAGCCGTGATGGCTCGTCAGAGCGTCTTTCATGTTTTAGGTATAACTGAAGAGATTTATGTTAGCTCCAGGTGCATATTTGTACAACAAGTAGATAACTTTTTAACCTGATAACTTAATATAACCTGATAACCATTTTGACATCTGGCTTCAGGATTTAATATAACTTGAGGAAAAAGCGAAAAACAATCAGGCGAAAATCATAAAAAAAATGCTAATTTGATTTTTCCTTTGAACTTATATGGAAGCCATTTTGAATTTATCCTTGATGGTTTGCTCCCAGAATTATTCAGTTAGGGCCCAAAATAAGACCAATATGACGAGGTGTGAAGTCTTAGTTGGTTTCTAGTCTGGAAATACTTCAAGAAGTCTTCTCGATGGTTATACCCCTACACCTTCTCCCCGTATTCAAATATAATTGATACAAATTGAAATCAGTCATGCCAATTTAAACATATCAGACTTGTCTAGGTAAGCAAACCCCTTCACCGTGTATCTGCAGGAGTTCAAAACAAGGATTGTTATAACGGTACATACATCCTTGAACATATGCTACAGGTTGCAAGTAATCTGTAATTTTCTGGAATATGCGGCCATATTGGACACCATCTTGGATTGAACAAGACCATTTTATGTAAAATGTTTAGTTTTTATCTGAGACATTTTAGCCTATCTCTAAGAAATGTGTATAAGAAGCATCATTGGCTAGCAAAATGTATGTTAAAGTGCTTTCGCCGTCATTGCAACACAGGTCAAGAAAGCTAATGGACGTTTATATTCGTGGCAATCATCTTGACGGTCATCTTGGATTTTTCCAATTATGTGTTGAGAGAAAAATGGCAACATGGATTTTGTTGTTGTCCTACCGTATAGGAACAATAATATGATGGTTGTCTACTTTTAACAAGCAATTGCCACGGGACTACGCAGGCCCCCGTACTATGTATGGTCCATGCAGAAAGGTATTGGTAAGGTCAGATTGCCAGTCAAAAATACGAATATATATATAATCCTGTATTGCTGGTTTCAATTCTGTGGCCAAAATATCCTGGATTTGGGCCAGTGTGTATTTCTCCTCGTTTATAAACTTAATTTGGTATACTAATTTTATAATTATGAACAACAAGAAAGTTCCTTCATCACCACCTAGGCAGCCTGGCCCTACCATAGGTCACGTGACACAGTTATTTGTCACTTATATATGGATAGTTCCACTGTTTTCACCATCACTCAACTTGATAATTGCCAACAGTGTTTATTGGTTCTACCGTACGACTATCTACGCTAAAAAAAACCCAGAAGCAGACCGCCCGTGACACGGCGCTCCTGTGATGTCGAACATCAATACGATGTCAGCACAGGAAAATATTATCAGTTATCTTCTTTGGAGATAAAAACATCTGTTTACTTGTTGTAAACGATCTTGGAAAGATCTGTACCAACAAAACTAGGGACGTTTGTATGCGTGGCAGCCATCTTGGATTTCCCCATTACGAGTAGAGAGAAAAAATGGCAACATGGATTTTTTTCATTCTACTACTATAGAGTAACAACAATATCAATGTTGCCCCCTTTTAACACGCAATTCCCACGGGACACCATATTTGTTACACAGGTCCCCGGACTACCATATTAATATCCCGACGCAGAAAAGTTTCAATTGTTTGACATTGCACAGTCACCCAAACCATGCGTGTCCCGCCACAGACTATGAGGGTATGGGAACATAACGAGGGAGGTATAGACTTTCAGGCGCAGCTTCAAAACTTACCATTCTGACAGATGTAATAATGTGACGGGTGTCGACAGGCCTCATGCGTTCTGATTTCGGTACTGGGTTCAAATCCTATGCAATCAGCTCCGTCGGAATGGTCCGAGATAGGTGCATCTTTATCCGTACCTGTTTTGAATAAAAATATCATGCCAAGTACTTGCCGACGGCCGGCGGTTCCATCCGGTTACTGCACGTCTAAAACTGGCTGTCACCATATGAGTGAAATAAACTCGAGTGTGACATTAATCCCTCCATCCCCCAGTCAGCAATACCGATGTTATCCCGGGGCATCTAAACAAACCTCAATCAGCAATACCGAACTTTCCTGAGGCCCTCTCAGTCATTCTCAGTCAGCAAAACCAATATTCCCTCAGTGCCTCTAAGCAAATATCTGTCATAAATATCGAACTTTCATGGGTCCCTCTAAACAAACCCCGACAATCGATCAAATAAGAGAAGATGGGGTTCAATGGGACCAACATGTAGGATAGTACTGGCTTTTGACTGAGCATAATAAAAAGAATAGTATAAACTGAACACGTATTAACGTATCATTTTTGATACTCGATCAATAATACAGACAAATAGATTGTGCTGTAATATATACATAACCATATTGTAGACTGTGCTTTTCAAGGAGTTGAAGATGGTTGGACAGGGAAATAATAGGCTCTGTGTGTAAGTTTTATATTTTGATAAAGACAAATGATTTTCCCGCTTGAGCGTTTCAGAGTATTATACTTTGGTTTTATGGCTCAGTATAATGATCCAGAGTACAAAAAGAGCCTGTCTGTGCTCCGACATGTGACTTCAACTGATCAGCTACTGGTTCGCATAATTTTACTTTTCCCTATCTTTTAATCCAGGAAAATACGTTGAACTGGTGATAGCTGCCATATTTTCATGTAATATTTGCCAAATTATTCTAAAAGCATAATGACACTTTCTGTGAAGGCTGGGAAGTGTAGTGCATATGCATAATATTATGTCAGTTATCACCAATTCAAAATATGGTTCTGGATTAATAGATAGGGCAATGAGAAACTATACGAACCCGTAACTGATCAGCTGAAGCAAGGGATAATGTTCGGGTTTGTATGAGGTTAATGTGGAGAAGGCAGACAGCACGCGACGTGATTGATATATGGGATGATTTATACATGTACGTACTTTATGTGGGTTTCAATGTCAAAGCCTTGTGTGTCAGACGCCATTCGAATCACTTTGTGAACGTTTTATTGTTTTGTTTTGTAAATTTGTGTACAATGCTAAGTCATAAGTAAAGTAGTCACACAGGTACGCTCATATGATTCACATCTTGTGTGAGCTCACGCAATTCATATGAGGTGTGAGCTCACAGAATTCATATGTTGTATTAGCTCATATGATTCATATGTGGTGTGAGCTCAAATATGATTCACATTAGATATGAGCTTGCATATGATTCACAGGAGGTGTGAGCTCACATATGATTCACAGGAGGTGTGAGCTCACATATGATTCACAGGATGTGTGAGCTTACATATGATTCACATGAGGCGTAAACTCACATATGATTCACATGAGGCGTAAACTCACATATGATTCACATGAGTTGTGAGCTCACATATGATTCACATGAGGCGTGAACTCACATATGATTCACATGAGGCGTAAACTCACATATCATTCACATGAGATGTGAGCTCACATGTGAATCACATGAGATGTGAGCTTCCATATGATTCACACGAGGTATTAGCTCACATGAACCATATACTTTGTGAGCTCACGTGATTTGTATGTTGTGCAAGCTTACATGATTCGTATGTTGGGTGAGCTCACATATGATTCTCATGAGGTGTGAGCGCACATATGATTCAACTGAAGTGTAAGCTCACGTACGACTCACATGAGGTGTGAGCCCATAAGATTCGACATATGATTTACATTTGTATGTTGCGCTACTCATACAACGGGTAATTGTCATTCGGGTAAGCATATGATATCCTCAGATACATGTATGATTTATTTTATCATTTTTTTTCTCATAATACTGGGGTCTACACTACATCGAAAAATGGCATACCGCCTTAAATGAGTGTTAATATTGTCGTGGATATTGTAATGAGTGTTAATATTGTCGTGGATGTGATCACCCACGGATGACCCTACATAGCCCTACATTTATAGTTCCAATATTGACTCATTTTGGTTTTATAGTGATGCCCGTTTCGATTTGCTGGAACTTGCGATTTGACCATTTTGGGAGATAATTAAATACAACAAATTTAAGCCAGTATGCTCGTCATCGGTCTAACCCTCGCGGAACAGATGTATGGCATATTTAAAACGCCTGTAGAGAATGAATATGATACCTTCTTACCAATTATTTTTCTGACATTCAAATAAGAATTCTGTACAATTTCAAAGGATCAGCACTACCAGCGAAAATGTTGTTTTAAGAGAGGAAAGACAAATAATAAAATACCATCAGTCCATCTCCAGCGACCTTCTGTCTCATTGTACCTCAGTCCCGTCCAGTAAAGTACTTTCTCTCTTTTGGTTGATTTGAGATAGTCTAAGATTTGACCATAAGATTCTGGGCTACCAAACTTGAGAAGTTCTTGTCCGTTGTCTTTGCACAATTTATTCGCTTCATCCCATGTTTCCATAGTCTCACTGATCGTGTAACATTTGTCCCCGATAATCTTGCTCCATTGGCCGGTGGGTTTGATGGCGCACGGATCTACAAGACATATAGTGGATTATCAAACACGACTTGCCAGTTGTCTGAAAGTGGCAAAAAAGAAGAGTTATTGCCCCTTTTTCATGAGCAAGATTCAGATACAGCAATACCTTCAACATGAGCCTCGGGAAATTCACCGTCATAAGTTCCTTTATAGACAGGGATCTGAAATATCACTGAACTGAGTCTGAGGAAATCATGTAAAAAATCCTTTCAATAACTTTTTTCATCAATTTTCACTCCGTGCCTATACTTACAGCATGCGTGAGTTTACTCGTGGTTCGTATCGCACTGTGGGAAGGAGACATGGCGGTTTTTGCTATTTTTAGTCGACCGATAAGGCGTGTACTATCAGTTATGAAATCATAATACGGAGATTTGTCGGAATGTACTAAAATTGCGCCCTTTCCCCAGTTAACATCATACATGTATAACCATGCCAAGGGAATACACATACCACATGATGTTAGTGTGCTACATATAATAAATATACATTCACACAAGCAAAACATCATGGTCCTAATTTCCAGCTCATTCGTTGTTTCCAGTGTAATGATGTACAGCCTTGTAACGAGACGTTGACACTGTACCACACTGTGTCGGAATAATTTGTGCTCGATGTCGATGATTAAAGTCTTTACAGAGGTCAATCATGGCAGTTGGTTATAACATCATCAACATTGAACCGCGGAATAAAAATAAAAAGTCTTGGGTGCCGCCAACGACTCCTTTATCCACTTCACTAGCAAATACCGACTGACAGACCACGTATACATCATCGGTGGCAACACATCTATCTCGTCTAAGTGCAGGAACCCTGGCCAATGGATCCGCATCAATGTTCGTCTTCCCGGAATGATATGAAATAGAAAAGTCGTAAGTGGATAAGTCGGACAACCATCGATGTCCTGTGGCATCGAGTATTGCAGTGGATAGCACGTAAGTAAGAGGATTATTATCCGTTCGAACTTCAAAATGGTTACCATATAACTAGTCTTGGAACTGCCGTGTGTGCCGAATACTTACGTTCAGCTATCGTCAAAGACCGGGACGCGTGCGTAGTCACATGTTTTCATCTTGTATCTGATAGATTACGGCACCAAGACCATCCTGACTAGCATCTATATGCAGGACCAAGGGTTTACCGAAATCAGGATCAGCCAATTATTTCGTTAAATGCACACTGTTTCATGTTGGTCCAACACCATGGGTGGCTCAACCGACCTTTGTCCGACTCTTTCTTCTCTGGTTTACCGAGGAGTTATGTTCGACTTAACGGCGATATCACTTTGTAAATCCGAGAAATTTTCGAAGTTCTGCAACACTTTGGGGGTACCGGCCAATTCCTTAAAGCTGTGGTCTTTGTCGGATCAGTTTGCAAACCTCGGAAATTAGATGCCCCAAGTACAAGACCTCAGCTTGCAAAAATCTTGTACTTGGATGGTTTCAATTTCAAATCCATCCTCAGCAAGACGTTCAAAAACTAATTCCAGTTCTTCAAGATGTTCATCTAAAGTGTCTGAATGGATTATGACGTCATCCAGGTGAACGAGACAAACACACGGTTGTAAACCAGAAAAAACATTACTTCATCAAGTGTTGAAAGATAGGGGCGCATTTGTCAATCCAAATGGCATAGTACTGCACTCCTAGAATCCTAGAGGCCCTGCAGTAAACAATGCTCTTTCTTTGTGAGTCTCCTCAACCTCGATTTGCCAGCCAATGCACCAACCGATTCGTCAACTCTGGATAGATTATAAACGTCATGGACTGTGCGCTTGTTCAGCTCCCTCTAGTCTATACATACCCTTTCGCTACTATCCTTCTTTCGCACACGTACCAGTGGTGACGCCCATTCGCGGATATCCTGATGCGCAGCATATCCGCTAAGTGCTGGCGAACCTCCTGATACAGCCGAGAAGGAATTCTTCGGGATCTCTTTTACCGAAGTATCATCTTAAAAAACAACAATAAAATGTTTTGCTAAATGTGTGTGGCTAATATCCTGTTCCCACATGTGAAACACAGACCTCCATTTCAGAAGTAATCCGTTAATCCCCGACAGTTCTTCTGGGGACAAGTGGCTGGAATCTGAAAAAAATCAGATAATCTAACAGATTTAATATATATCAGCTCATCGGAATCTGAGTTATGTTTCGCATCTTCCACCGAGATGGACTGCTGCAGTCTACACAAAGGCATACCAGGTGGTACAAGGACATCTTGACCTGAAGTGTTCCGTACCTCCACGATGACGTCAGTAGTATCCGAACCCTTCTCTAATTTCACTGGACAGGGAGCAATCATAAAACCTTCCGGTAACTTCATGCCGACTCATGGAGCTAACGCCATTACCAACTCACAGGTCCGTACAACACCAGAAATAAACTTTCTGCTGTTAACCGGAAGCAAACTCTTGTACGCTGTCCGCCAAATCATAGAGTTTCTCATTTGCGATGTCACATTGATGACCATCAACATGGCGAATATAACAGAGTTTGATTACGTCATTGCCGATCAACAAAGGGACCTGATGGTAATAATCTGTATCTGAAAGAACAAAGGCCAGAACTTGTTCGCCAACTGATGTACCAAACAAACGAGGTGAGAAAGAGACAGTTACAACACATATAAGAGAAGTGGGAAGCGGTGCCGACATACTGACTGCGTCACATGACTTCACAGAATAGTCTTCTGGTTAACCTATTCTAAAGTACATACCAAGAATCTAACGCTTCGTGATATGTGTTGTATCTCAGGAACGCTTTTATTGTACCTGTTCATGTGGCAACTTGGATGATATGACCACACGGACCCTAGCACCGGCATAAGCGGTATTAGATACAAATTTAGAGAGCTATGATAGAAATGCTCTGACAACCCGTATACTCAATATATCCTAAGTAGTGGGGAGAACGACCACCTGCAGTCTTAATCTCCAACAAATTGTGCAACGGATGTAAAGGAAGTTGGTGGAGATTTTGCACGTAAAATCGGTTACTCAACGTACGTGGTAACCATCGCCCTAGTATCAATAAGTCCACGGCGCGGTATTCCTCCCGCGAACGCATCGCAAACGTTAGAAGCGCCGACAAGTTTGTTTAACCCTATATGGTCGGAGATTTTTGGGACCAGTCCAGGCCTTGGGGCCATTTCGGTCTCGTAAATATTCTTCTTATCCCTTGCGCTAGGGATCTGAAACTTACCACCCTATACCTCAGGATTTTAAAAAATCAAATCCAAGATGGCCGCTTTGATGACCTCACAGTGACGTCATCTTCAAAACAGGCATTTTTGGGTCGATTGTTTGGTCAGATTATTCGATTTTTAAATTTATGTGTTTTCTTTGACATAGCGGCATGATAAATTAGAAAATAATAGTCTGATGTGAAATAAAATAGATTTTGTCAAATTTTCCTGGACAAAAGCGGGAATTTTGAAGTAAAATGACGTAAACATCATTTTTCTGGTAATCCACATGGCAGGTATCTTGAATTTATCCATGATCCTCCATTCGGGGTTCTGCAAATAGGCTCAAAATGACCCCAATATAGTAAACTAAAAAGTCGCGGAGGATCAGCGTTTACTAGGTTGTCGTTCTGGAGATAGGAGAAAGTTTAGTAGGGCGGCCATGATGCCTCCCTCTCCTCCAGTCACGTAGGGTTAACATGCGCGTATCACGGGTATTTATATCAGATGCCGTGAACGATCCAGACGTGACCAAATACCTATTTTCGTAATTCTGGGAATTATTGTACTTACCTGTGGATTTCTTCCTTGTTGTTCATCTTGAAATATATTGGCTGGGGTCCCCACATTTATAACATGTTCCCTTGGGATATGGTGGGCTGTTATAGTCGACATCATTACTCTGATTTGTGGCATTCTGAGAAGTACTCGATGTTGGGGAACATGGTGGAACGGTCTATAACTTCTCTAATTTCTACACTCGACCATCTAGATCACGAAGTTGTTTGAGCACCTCATGAAATTTTTTACCGAGCGATGAATCAACATCAACCTGCTGATGTTGCACTGTTTTGACATTCTTACCTCTTGGTACTTCTTTTGTGTACTCCACGTGCTATGCCACTCGAGCAGCAACCAATAAAGCCTCGAGTTCAGCGCTAGTTTTAATCTTGAGGCTTGTGGCGGACTTCAACTTCTCTGCTAGAAAACCGCTTCAAAACTTCGACCGCACCATTTCTCCAGATGTAGACTCCTGCTTACGTGCCTTAATCAGTGGGCCCTCTAGCCCGCAACCTCATGCAGCCACGATCACTCAAGTTCAGCGAAATATCAGCAGCCATGGCTTTGCGAGATCTCCTGACAGCTTGGAAAACAGCTGAACCACTATACTCATTATCGCGTTCCAAGCACTGCAGCTCATAACGTCATTGAGGATAACTGGCATCTCCCTGAGTTTTCGTGAAAACCTAGGAAGTTTTGGGATTGTCAACAACAGCATAGATAGGAGAGTGACGAGGTTGTCTTACCTGATCGGGTACCTCAGCGTTACTTCGGTCGACATTACCTGGAGGGGAAGACTGCAGGACTTTAACAGTTGGGCCTTTTGATCCGCATTGAAAGTTCCCAACAGTCACAACATTTATTCAAAAGATGTCTGATTACTACCTAATGACTCGGTAATCCATCCCCTCTTCGACTTCCCTTCTAGTCTTGTGATGGTACATTGAGCCAACTCTAAAGTAGAAAATGTTTTAACTACCTGGCGATCTCCCTTCAAGACCTCTAAGCCTTTGACCTCTACTTCACGGTAAATATATTTACTCCCATCGGATTCTATTACCGGTGCTATAAAACCACTAATAGTAACTCGTGTAGAAGCCATATTTGTAGTAAGAGAATATATAATAACGGTCAATGGATGAGGGATTCATGGGATATACCCTACACTGCTATCCCAGTAACCGTGATAACTGGACATATATAGTAAGCTAGTATTAGCCGTATTGTGAACATAGAAGAGCATCTGCACTAATGGTTCTGTTTATTCATCACCATACTACGATGCCTGTTTTGTAGGAAATACTGGAATTTCTTTCTTCTCAACGAGAGAGCTCAATGTGATCGTCTGAAATTTCAGGTTTCCTGTCATAAATGACAAAAGAAATGCACAAAAATCGCAATATGAAAGTCGGAGCACAAACATGTGTATTGCTTTCGCAGCATTTGCTATTAGTCAGCTAGTGGGAAAACGATTTTTCTTAAATTAAATAATTAGGTTTTTAAAAATTCTTTTGTTCAGCACTCCTATTTCACCAACACTGATAGGTATGCAAAATTCGGGGAAAAAACAGTAAAACGATATCATACGCTTTAATATATTGGAGAATATATAATAGCCTAAATGATACAGAGTTTGTTTGTCAGAGGGGAATCCTTCATATCGAAGTAACGACGGGACGTTTACCTTTGTGACATCATCAAATTGGAGCGATATGCAAGAGGTGGGGAAAATTGACGATGTCTGGCGGCTAAAAAGCCACCATATGACTCTACAGGGAAGCATACCGTGAAGTATCCACACGGCTCCCAGCACCGGCTTAAGAGGAATTAGATACGCTAGCTCGGGAGCTGTGAGGAGAGATCAGCTCAAACTACTCGTCACAAAAAAAAGTCATTCGCATAAACCCCTAAAACTCATCTGCATCAACTCCTTAAATTACAGATTGTGTACCGGTACTTGAAACTTCATCTCTGCAACCGTTTGGACCATCATTCTCCGGAAAATGAACGTAAAACTCTGGATTTCCCTTAATTATCCAATTAAGCATGATTCGTACCCGCAGTGATCCCGTTTTTCTGGTGAGTAGTGGTACTGTTAGCTATCATAGCCGTCCATTTGATTAAACTGTTTGAAGTTGCTTGTAGACTTACAGTTGTATCATCTGGAAGGGAAAATTAAGATCTCTATTATTTATTCTAAGAACGCTTCGATGTAATCTGTGTTCATTTAAGGATGTTCCAGACAAAATTCAATTTAACGTCTACTGTGCATGCTTCTGCGCGTCTAACAAAAGGTGATGCAAAAGGAAAACATAGGCCTTTAAGAGAACGTTTGTGAAAAGATTTTTGATTCGGATAATCTGTTTTCCGAATTTGGAGGAAATATGATCTCAACGGAGAAACGCTGACAAACTGGCTTAGAGACATCATTGTAATTTGTTGGTTTTCCATATAGTCCATGAGCTAGACCACTTATTGGTACCATCTTGAGGGGCAAAACGTCATGTTGATTTTCATATTAGGTTATATATCTAGAGTACAAAAAATCATGCTGGCCATGTCCGGTCGGCAGCTTAGTGGCACAAAGTGGGTCAATCCAAGATGGCGTCAAATAGTTGCCATAATACACAAGCGGCTATATGTAATCGACCTAATTTTCACTGATTGTTTTCACTGATTGTTTTCAAATTGAAAATATTGGTGTGTCTCAATTGTTTTGCAAATTTACTCATATTCCTCCTTTGGATATCCCATTTGCAGATAAAAGTTCCCCTTGATTCACCAGGTGGCGCTGTCCGCACATGCGTACTCGAGCTTGTTCTCTTTTTCCCTCTGCAACACGAGACATGTTGTGACAAGGTCGCAGCGTGAGGGAAGGTCGGGATGGGCACATTTATGTGATAGCAGGTGTGATTCGATAAAACTATTGAACATAGTTTATAAATGTCTTATATTTGTGGTTCAAATCTACACCTGCAATCACTCCCAACAGTGGTGGTTGGGACGCCGAACGTGTAGTTCCCGGTTCGAGATGCAGGGTAAGCCACCTGTGATGATCTAGATCTGGTAACCTGAAAATACGCTTAGGGATTTCCCCTGTCGTGAGAAAAGCGTAGGGATGTCAAAGAGCAACCAATAAGACGGCGAAGAAGGGGGGTATGTAAACACCGAACCCAGGCCGACTACTGGGGAACCAGTAGATCATGTTGTTGTAACCGTCTTGACCGCTCTGTGAAATCCCTCCGCCTCCGGCATGGCTGTTAGCGATACTTACCTCAGGCTTGGGACTTGCCAGCTTCACATTTCAAGTTAAATGCTACACTAATGTTCAGTCATTTACCTTGACATACTGAATAGAGTAAATTGTTCAAACCGAAAAACGCACATGATGTCATATAGCCAATCAAGATAGGAGCTTGCCAACATCGTGCAGCGAGGATTTTCTTTGATGTCTGCCCATGTGATTTCCATATATGGCAAGTGGCGGTTGTATTGATGCTAATGTCTTCCGAGTAGCCAATCAAATTTGAATATTTAAGAGGGCATACATTGCACTTCTCCTAATATGGACCACGGAATATTTATAGAGCGATGACATCACCAATCCCGTATTCTGATCAAATAATTATGTGTCGTGTTCAGCCAAGGCAACACGTGTAGTGTTCGGCTTGGATATGCCAATTCGGAAGATGGGGACTTGCTTGCTGGTCTTGACTGTGGTGTTGTTCATCCCCACCCCCTCCCCGTTTATGAGAGGGCTAGTGGACTATTCGCTGGGCAGCTACTACAGGTCCCAGTAATGTCGCCTTGTCAGTCTGGAAATAGAAGCTGGTAAAAGTCGAGTTGGCTGTGCCTGCGCAGGACTGACGATAGGTTTCTTCACAGGTGCCAGGAAATCGTGCGAAGATACTGATGCTAGTAGAGAAGGGGCATCCATTGCAAGTTGATACACCTCGTGAATCATCTTCAGCCAGGGTGCTATCATATACTTGGTAACATCGGATGTCATAGACATAATAGGCGTTTGAATCCGATTGCTGCATGTGTGCAAAGTAGATAATGGCGGATGGCTCTCTGGATAGAGAAGGAGCTCATCTTCCAATCCATTGGCGAAGGCCGAAAGTGCCGAAATCGAGTATAGGTCTTGTTCACAAAGGCCAAAACGAGTAGGCTCATTCCTTGTATGAATTCCGGGACCGGGCGGAAGAAAGTTCTGGACCAACCCTCCGCTCTGGTGTGGGACTTTCTCTCCAAAGCGTGCCGTTCAGATATCCCTGTTCCTAAGGTGAAGACTGTAAGGAAGGCTGTAAGATAGTGTTTTCACTGGACTTGACTGTAGAAAGTTCGAGTGAAAACCTAAATAATGCTCTCAGGACGACCACAAATGTTCCACCTGTTCGTCGAGGTTGTAATGCGATAGCTCGGAGTAGTGCAGAAATGCTGCCGGTCTGGCTGATGTCCACCCGCGTGGACAAGCGTAACACCTTGGCTAGGGTTGATCTATATCTTTCGATGGCTCTAGCTGATGTTCACACTCGTGAACGGGCGTAACACCTTGACTAGGACTGATCTGTAAACTTCACTGGTACTGGTCTGAGACTTCTTTCCAGATGTAGATGGAGTAGAAATCTGTTACTACCGAAGTAGAGACAGCAACGGGGTGGATTTCTCGGGACCAACACTTGAAATAAGACCACTTCGGCTGGTACCTTTGAGGTGTGAAAGATCGGTTAGCTGATACCGTAGTTTCCGTAACTGTTATAGATGAAAGCTATTTCTGTGAGGTAATCTCGCTGAACTGTGATGCAGCCACAGTGGTACGATGAGAATTATGAGGCAGTCATGCTGTGTGATCTTTAGAGGAACTTCCTGTATCATGGCGATTGGCAGGAAGGCATAGGCCAGGGAGTTGTCTCACTTGATCAATGAGGCGTCGATGGCCAGGATTTTTAGATCTATGATGAAGCTGACGAACAGTTGTAGTTCTGCCTTGGCTCTTGTCGCAAACAGGTCTCTCAGAGGTTATCCCCAACGATGGAATCTGTTGGAATACCTCTCTGTGGGGCGCCACTTCGTCTGGATGATCTTGTCTGGACGGGATAAGTTATCTTCGATGATGCGACAGGCTGTACGCTGTCCGTCGTCCTGGTGTGGCGGCCCGTCTTTGGCATTGTGGGTTGTGTCCAGTGGAGTACGGTCCTGGTTTCCTGGAATTCTAGCCACGATCCGGACTCCCCGCCCCCCTCCTTGCTTGTGTGAAAGATGACTGTCGAGTTGTCGAAGCTCACGAGACCATCTCTGGAATTGTGTGTTCCGGTGTCCATGAGTGGAACCCGTCGTGTGGACGGCAGTGTCCCGGTGTCCAAGCGTGGGACCCGTCGTGTGGATCGGCCAACGGAACCGATGAGTTGATGGCTTGCTCCA
This sequence comes from Hanleya hanleyi, assembly GCA_036873755.1. Taxonomy (NCBI): domain Eukaryota; kingdom Metazoa; phylum Mollusca; class Polyplacophora; order Lepidopleurida; family Hanleyidae; genus Hanleya; species Hanleya hanleyi. Next base: position 20,359 of record JAVTVY010003013.1, on the reverse strand, counting down.
GAGGTACGGCTGACGGAGGGACTGTAGTGGCTGTATCTGTAAACGACTACATTGCGTGATGTCTTGCACTGATGTCAGCAGTCCCAGTAAATTCTTGCAAATGCACCAAAGTTTGCAAGCTACCTGAGTATCAATGCCTGGCAAATGGCCTGAAATGCACGGTCACATGTAAGTTACAGACCTGTGACAACATAGCTGATGAGTACTTCCAACAAGATCAGGATGATGATACGTCTGACGATGATGATTGTGATGACAACCAAAATTAGTTGTACAGTGAACTACAATGACTCGTGCGAACTCTTCATTTTGTAGCTACTTGATGAAGATGAAAGATTCGTTGCAGAACTGCTTGTTTCCCTCTTAATTATATCATGCTCGATTTGGAGGATACCAAACATGTGTAGGGTGGTATGCGGGGGAGGTGGTGGTGGTGGTGGGGGGGGGGGGGTGTTGAAGGGACTTTATTCTGCCAAATATTCGGTGAGTACACATGATGTTACTATCCAAACTATATATTTCGGTCGAGCTCTACCAAATAATGTCAAGAAATCCAAGATGGCCCTCATGATGGAATCACGATGGCATCACGATCTTGGAAGGTAATTATGGTCTTTAATTTGGTTTTTATTTTCATATTTCTTCCTAAAGAACTGCAAAAACTAATAAAAATGATAGATACTATTCAGCTTTGGCAAAATAAATTACTTTCGTGAGCTTTCAGCCAAAATAACTTAGGCAAAAGATGGACAAATGTGATTTTCTAGGGACACCATGCGGCCGCCATTTTGAATTTTCCCATGAACATTTGCGCCTAGAATACTGCAATTAGGCTAAACATGGCCTAAACTATTCAGTCAGGCATAAACTATTCAGTCAGGAAGTTTGAGCTTGCTAGCTGTCTTCTATACCGAAATAGTTGGAAACTTTGAAAAAGTGCCCATGATTTTCCGCCTTGGTCAGGTAGGGTTACCGTTCATTGGTTGCCATATTATTCAGACTATGTTGCCACACCATACAGCACGTGATCTGCTTCACTATATTAGATCAGCCATTGTGTAAAATTGGACAGGAATGGAACAGAAAGAAAGACCTGTAGCTTGACCAAGAGATCTTTCTTTGATCCTCATAGCTTTTGGGACGCCATCTTGGATTGACCCACTTTTTGATACTTAGCTGCCACTCTGACATGGCCAGCAAGGTTTTTTGTCACCTACAGGTATCACGTGATAAGAAAAACATCATGAAGCTTTGCCCCTCAAGATGGTACCAATAAGTCAAATTTCGGGTCCTAGCTCATGGACTAATATTGGCATACTAATGTCTTGAACGGAAGTCTGGTGACCACCCATTTTCATTTAATTTTTTGATTCATCATATTTTCAAGAAAACTATTGAGGCATTTTGGAGAAAATCACAATTAAACTTCTTAAAAATCTGAGATTTTCTATGAAATAGAGGCGTTCTTTATAGCATTCTTATCGAATCCCTTTAGAGTAGGGATAACCCTATTTTGCCTAGGATTTTTGGGACCTTTCCAGGACTGAGACTGTTCAAAGTGTACCAGAAAATGTATAAAAAACAGTCCAAGATGGCCGCTTTGATGACGTCAGATTGAATCTTGTATTGTACTAGCGATTTTTGAGTTCGATTATTCGGTCAGATTTTTCGATTTTTTTAAGTTGCCAAAACTGCACGATTAGCAAATAATAGTCTGATGTGAAATCAGATACCTTGCTCCCAGTTTTCCTCTAAGAAAAACAGAAATTTCGAAGAAAAACGACGAAAATATCCCTTTTCTGGTACAACACTTCAACGCCATCTTACATTTACCGATGATCCTCTATTCGGGAGTGGGGGTGGGGTGGGGGGGGGGGGATGTGTATGCAAATAGGCTAAAAATGATGGCAGTATGATAAAATAAAAAGTCGCGGAGGGTCAGTTTTAATTTTTTTTTGTCGTCCCGAAGTTAGGGGAGAAAGTTTGGTAGGTTTGGTCCACATGTCGTTGAAATACAAGAAAAATGACACATTATTTTCAAATTGTCCAGATCGTCCTTCATGAACGCTACATTGACGATAACCAGTCTAACATCTAACATGCCTAAAGGCTGCAAATACCACATGTGTAATCGCAAGTTGTAAGGAAAATCCAATTTGAATAAAAGAGAACAGCAGTGTCTAACGTAAATAAAATAAGTTATTAAAGAACTATTTACTACGGCGAAAATCATTCTCCGGAAATGAATGTAGACATTTGGGATTCCCCTTCATTATCCAATTAAGCATGATGCTTACCTGCAGCGATCCCGTTTGTCTGGTGAGTAGTGGTAATGTTAGCCAGCATGACCGTCCGTTGGATTGAGCTGTTTGAAGTCGCTGGTACACTTGCAGTTGTATTATCTGGAAAGGAAAATCAAAAGAGGATCTTTCCTATTTATTCTGCGAACGCTTCATACAATAAGACCAACAGCTACATCCCTTATCCCTGAACCAAGTGATTTCAGTTTTTAAGGAGGTTCGAGACAAATCCAATTTAACATCTACTGCCCATGATTCTGCGCGTCTGCCAAACAGCGATGCAAAAGAAAAAAATGGCCTTTGAGAGAACATTTGTCAAAGAATTTTGAATTGGATAATGTCTGCCGTATTTGGAAGGAATACGATCTCAACGAATAAACGCTGGCAAACTGGTCGGCGAAGTCAGCGTAATTTGACCGCTTGACATTGGTTTCCCATGTTGACCACCCATTTTTATTAGATTTTCCGATTTAGCATATTTCAAGAAAACTATCGACGCATTTTGGAGAAAATTACATTCCGATTACATTACATTTCGATTGCTTTATTCATATGTTTTCTTTGCAAAAACTGCATGACAAATTAGAAAAGCAGGAATTTTGAAGAAAAATGACTTATATATCACTTTTCTGGTACCACACATTGACGCCATCTTAAATTTATCCATGATACTCTACTCGGGTGTTTATGCAGATAGGCTCAAAATGATCAAACTGATAAAGTAAAAAGTCGCGGAAGATCAGGTTTCATTTTTGGTAGGTTTTGGCTACATCTTGTTGAAATATAAGAAAAATGATATTCAATTTTAAAATTGTCAGGATACTCCTTAATGAACGTCACATTGACGATAACCTGCCTAATAGCTAACATGCCTAAAGGCTGGACGCACCACATGTTTAATCACAGGATGCAAGGAGAACTCAATTTGAATAGAAAAGAACAGCAGCGTAAATACAAATTAAAGATAGAGTAGATTAACTCCAATAAGAACAATCTTTTCAAGTAACATTGATACGATATCTCAGACCCATATTCTTTGTCATATACAAACTCTAAATGTATATGTGTTTTAAATCTTTTTATTCTACCATCGACATAGTATTTGAGGATATGAATAATATTCCAATTTCTGGTCTGTTTATTGCCTTTTCTTGATTTTTCTGTCAATACTAATCAGGTCAGATCGATATTTTGTGTCAACAATCCCCATTTCATGAAGGTATGAAGTGCAATCTCGACTGCACAAAGATATGTATTTATGGATGTGGAATGCAGAACTCCGAGGTGTGTGCTCGCACGTTTTACTTTTTATATTCTGCAACATGGTTGAATTCTTCCTATGCTTAACATCATCTGTCAGCATTAAAGTCTATCGGACACATTTTCTGGTTACGAAGGTGAACATGTATTGTGAGCGTTCTTTTTGAAACTATCGATGCAATTGCTATGAAATTACAAGAATGTGTAATGTTCACGTTATGCTACCCAATGGTTCTTCATTTAGTGTAGGTATCACAAGATACGTGGCGAATAAGTTGTCATTTATAGACGATCAACTTACAACGGCTTACATGTAAATGGGTCCAGGGATATATATATATATATCCTGAAGTTGGAACGAAAATCCATACGAACTGAAAAATATTGCTATCAGTGCCTGTTCTAGAAAGAAAACTGTTGGAGCGGGATCCACATGGCCTGGGTAAGATGCCGTTCACCGCATGTATGTATGCACTTCAAAGGGCTGCAGAAAGTGTTTGAAGTCTATATCTGATATTACGGATTTAATGTGAATGAGGTTTCATGACGTCGCCAAGTAATCTCAGGATAGTGTGTTAAATTTCTGCTGGATTATTCAAAGAAATATGAGTCTACTCTTTCGCTAACTTACTTATTGACAACATTATACAATTACAAGCGTCTGGTCCGTCATTCATAATTCAGCCGTCGTCCATTAGAGAATATCCGCGTCCATAATCAAAAGACCTATTCCATATTCCATATAACAGTATTACCACCAAATTCAAAATGACAATCAGAGTGTACATACACATAGGCTTGTTTCCTGCAAGAGAGAAGCGGTCAACAGTTTTCAATGATGCCGGCAAGACATCATGATGTTCCAAAAATATCAAATCCGTATCGCTGATCAGTATTCTTAATCCATAATATTCCTTGTAAAGTCGTCATCTAAAGAATGATGTGTCTCAGTCACGCTTTGATTGTGCCTGTTCATATGAGTACCATGAGGATCTTGAAGTACATGGGTTCAATCTAATTAAGTTCGTTTATACGTATTCTTATGATAATGGTTACCATAACAGTACTAAGGGCTTTGTTTGCAAATTACGCAGGTTATGATATCTTTATTACTGAATATCTGTAACAAGGGCCTATGTAATTCCTAGCCAGTTCAACTGAACCTACTATACGCCCTCAAACATACTCATTATCCAACAACATGGGTAAACTAGAAAAGAGAAATGGAGAAAATAGCCTAGGGAATAAATATGATATTGTGCAATGAAAGAAATGAGCTGATAAGTGATTTGATAGCAGTAGGGTCGTTCTATTAGGAAATAAATATTTCAGGCAATCATGCAACACATTATATTGTGATAATAAATGGTTTCAGGAAAATCAGATTTCATTCTTATTGGTGAATAAATCATACACCAGTTTATGGTGTTTCAAGAGTATTACATCATCTCCTCCACGAAAAAGTATTTTTCAACAATGAAGGGGCATAACTGAGGAAAAAATGGTGGATCAGGTCGTAAAGATAACGTGCATGTCTTCAAATGGTGACAATACTTTAAAGCGTTGAAAATAGAAAATAATGCGTGCCGAATTTCAAAAGAATCCAGCAAACACTCTATGAAGAATTGTGTTAATAAAAAAGGGTAGCAAATAGAAGCGCAACCGTTCAATCTGGTCGGAAAAGTCAAATGTACCACCTTACAAAGTAGCGATAATGTGTGGCGAAAAAATCCAGCAAACCACCTTTGATGAGTTTCATTCACAAGAAAAGGTAGCTGATAGAAGTAGTTTTTCCAATGCTCTAGGGGCATAACTCGGACTGGATCGAAAATGTGACATGCATATCTTCACATGGTGAACATAATATGTATCAAATTTGGATAGATCCAGCTTGTCATCACCAATGCTCATTTGCATAACAGATTTGTACAAGACACAACAATTTTTCAATTAATATATCAGCAATAAGTATGATTATCGCACGGCATCAGGAGACATAAACAATATCGCACATTATTATATACTTGACGATGAGATAGTGAAAATTACCAATCGAATAAAAGCGATATTTTCACAGTGATGATATCAAATATATCATCACTGTGGTGATATGGAAAATGACGTCACAGCGAACAAATACATGTCACCGTGGTCACGGTGATGAGGCAATTGACCGAACCTCCACAAGGTTTATGCGCCAAAGAAAAACAAGCTAAATATTTGTTAGGATTTGTATGTTATTATGCCTTATGATGACCAGATTTTGACAGGAAATAAAACACAAATATGCATAAAATGAATAAGAAATACCCGCAATGGCGATAATGGGACCGACTCGTCACGTACGCGTGCACATGCACGACGTGACTGCAGTTCGAGCAGTGCAGAGTGCAACTCGAACTTGCGCGGAAAATAAAACACATTCCTCAGTTTAAGGCTCGAAATTGGGGTCATATCATGAAAATGTCGCACCAAAGTTGAAGAGAAAACATGAAAAACAACTTAATTCAACGACAGGGAACTCTTGTCAGTGAGTATTCATTAAGAATCGGCAAAATCACAATGACAACTCCGCAGGCTCTCACCACCGGCACCGTCGAAGCTCCACACAACAACAACCACGCACGACCGGTAAATCTAAATCTGGCTGTAACTTACCGTAACCATTCGATTTTGCTAAATCAAAATAGTGCTATTTGGGTAGACATGAACGAAATCAAGGGCGAATGCCGATTTTATTTGAAATGAGAATATTCTGTGCAAAGACAAACACCGTGTGGAACCAGGGAGGTCAACGAGAAACCAGTGCGCCAGTCCTGCCCGAGTGCAGACAGCGAGACAAGCCAGACCTCTACACAGGATCGACCGTTCTTTTCTGCCGAACGGGAGGGAAGGGGGGGGGGGAGGGAGTTGGCTGACGGGTCGGCATGAAAATCGTTTATTTGAGATATAAAGCTAATAAAATTCTTGAGATCTGCTGGATGTCATCGATACTAAATTGCAGGATACCCGACTGAAAGAAATTCGCTTGCAGCACGTGCGATTTGTTGACAGCAAAGTAGTCCGCGAGTGACGTCACAGTGAAAATAACCAGTGTGTCAGTGCATCTTCAGTCGTAAAAGCCAACAAAATCTGAATTATTTTAATGTTTTAAAAAAAAATCAGGACAAAGTAGTACAACAGAAGTATATAATAAAAATAAAATCACCTGTTTCTTGACGAATACCATAAATATTTCATCTCGTGGGCTGAGAAAATTTGGCAGGTGATATCCTCTATTTATCACATAACGGCAATGATATTAGGGACTTATGGTCATGACTTAATTTTCGTATTCGCCTTGGTGCATAACACGTTCAAAGACGCTGATTTGATAATACATGTAACATGAAAATATAAATTACTACGCCTGATCGTAACGTCGCTGGGCTGTTTTCCCAATGATATTATTTTGCTACGAAATACTATGTTTGCAATTGCAGCAACAACATGGACACCTGCAAGACGATCATTTTATCGAAATACATGCCTCGGATCGTAAATTATTATTTTCAGTGGCCATACAAGCAGCACTGATCAGCAATACATTGTTTTGACCGTTTCGTAGCTTCATAGTGTTTATAGTACTGTCATGAGTTGAACTGAAATGCTAATTTCATACTTTTAATATATGAATGATTTTATTTGTGACTGTTGCGTAAAAAGGAATAGAATATTCGATGAAAATAAATGGAATTTTGAAATGTTGAAATAAAACCAAGAAAGATTAGATGATATAACCTGTTCTGTAATATTTGTAATGTAACCTTATTACGGGTTAGTCGGTGAAGGGCCAAAGATCATGATTATTGTTTTAAATCTGTAAAATCAGAGAGAGACGGGTGGAACAACAGTTCAAAGATATAACTTTTATTATTGCATAGTATAATCCAGTTGAACACAATTTCTGATGACAGATCGACCCATCAGGGTTCAGTCCAGCCATGATAAAGGATGTATGATACACAAAACACTGGCTATTGTGAATGAATGCTGGTCTGGTCAAATTCTGGTTACGTTAACCCTACACGTGTCAGAGTTGTCTGTGAGCTTGGAATAATTGTTAGAACCCAATATTTGGAGAAGTTCCGGAAATCAGTTGTGAAAGCTGTAAGCTAACCACTGACGGAAATATTAATACAGATTCTGGCATTTCAAAGGGTCAAAATAGTCCCGTTTTTTCACAGATGAGTTATATGAGGTTGGAACGATAAATGCAGATAAAATGCCTACTGTGGATGGAAAACTTCTGGAATATTTCTTTCAAACAACTAGTGCTGATACGAAGGTACGTGAAGGTTACCTTTCAGGATAGGTATGACAAGATGGTGTGTGATGGATTAGAACCTATGGGACAAATGAAAACGGGAAGAGCTGACGGTTCAATGTAATTTCTTTGATTGGCATTCAGAAGTCGTCGTATACAACACGGGGCTATTCTATGGATAGCAACTTCTTTATTGCTGTGTAGCTGGTGCCTTTAACGTCGCAACTCTATGTAACTCTGAGAGAAGGCATAATGGCGTTTGTTATAACGGCTCTATGTCCGGAGTTAACTGATATTTCATATTCCCACCCATTATCGCTCACCAAAGTCAGATACATATGTTTGGCTTACATATATCGTTATGTCTTTATTATGGGACCACCTGTATCAGCGCTACGCCTTTGATATTAATCTTGTCGGCGTCATTGAAAACTGATTCTCTCTTGAAGGAACTAGCCTATGTTTACGAATACTATGATTGTTGGCAGTCGCTTGCGACTAGCCATTGCCATCGAACTGGCATTTTGGTCATGTGACCGCTTTTCAACCAATCATATGGCCTAGATTCACGAGGAACCCTCTAACTACTATACGAGTCAACAAAAAAAAGAGTTCCACATTCCGAACATAAATATTGACCCGAAAACTGACATTTCATATCCTAGTGTATTCTGACTGTAGTCAGAGGTCGATTATGATCTGGTTCGTGTTCCATACAGGGATATACATATTAAAACGAAAGGCAACGAAATGGGCGCATGTATCTAATAAGAAGCAGTATAAGGTACTACTTTCTTAGAGCGGACATTTTGAAATCTTTTGGATGTGGGCACTCGTGGACATAACAACCAGCATATATGATCAAGGGATTCCGATAAAAAGACGGGCAAAAGAGTGAAAATCGCTGAGGGATATCGCTAAGAGTATCATATTCCGTGTTCTCCAAGGGGTAGACTATTCGGGTGAAACGATAAGAGTGCGTGCTGTCATTGTGATTCTTTCACAATTCTGTGACAACAGCTGAACAGTCGGTGACAAACACATAGTACGGGCCGTATATTTGTGTAGCCTTATCTGCGTTTGCTGCTCATGCTATGTCAATGATTTCTGTTCGTATATATTTTAATACAATTGTTTCTCTTATCAATCAGCATATTGAATAATTCATAACGATAACTTTGCTAAATTTTGATTCTCATATTTCAGAAGTTGAATAATCTGCCAGAGCCTGACATAATTTATTTTTTTGCTAGACGATGGAAAACACATTTTATGATATCTTGGAGGGCTCTATATTCATGTAGATACTCGGAGCTCAGCTATCCTGATATCTTGGAGATTGACCTATTTTGATATTGTGGATATTGACCTATTTTGATATCGTATATATTTTGACTGAGACTTGGAGTTGAATATTTTGTCACTTGTCCTTGAGATTGAACTTTGGAGATAGAACTGTGGAGATTAGATATCTTATTACAAAGCCACTAGCAAGGCTGGAACAATCGTGTTGGAGCGGACTATCGAGGAGGTTTGAACTCTTGACACTTGTTCATATCTCCTTCATTGTTTTTTAATTCAGACTGGTATCTTAAGCCGTTAGCATTTGATATCTTGGGACATTAAATTGTTGATATTTGATATCTTGGAGATTGATCGTTTGAAGGTGGAAATCATAGCTTAGGTGACAATTCAATTGTTCTCGAGCCTACATTTTGTAATTTAATACAATATCGTGAATGATGGGTATCGATTGTATGCAACATAGAATTTCTGTGGGCATTTTTACCCCAATCTTTATCTTCATGCTGTACAAAAAGGGAGTTCACTTTAGAAATTCATTCATCAAGACACTCAAAATGATAAAGGTTAGGCACTACACCTCCTTCTTTTTCTTATTCCTTTGCATTATGTTGCAGTCTGCAAATATTCACAATCCATTTAATCTACATTTCTATGCACCAACAAGATTCACAAGCAATATATTTCTCAAATACGCAGATGTCGAACAATATGGCCAACAGCGATTATTAATGCTGGCGATTGATGTTGAGAAAAATCCTGTTCCATTCTTCAATAATTTGCATGGTCGACCATCTTATCTAATATTAGCGGACTATCAATAAGAAAGTGCTCTGTTCCCTGGTGAGTCAATGTCTTTGTAATTGTTTACTTTTCTGCTCGCAAGCATGTAGGCCTACTGAATCGGAAGTATACTCGTGGACAAAGCACAGTTTACATAAAATTCTCTATCAAGGCCATGTTAAGCTATTTAGTAGCCTTCCTATCATATCTGCATTGTACACCACAATCACGATGGAGACCATAAGAATGCGTTGTGTGTAATCAGCGATAAGTACAGATCTATATACCCTCCCCGTCTGGTATCTCCAAATGAAACACATTGTTATACATGTATACCAAGTTTCACAATCCATCACTGTACATGTGGAATTTGGCTCTTTTCGGAGAATTGGAGCGATATGCAAGAGTACAACAATAGTAAACGGAAGAACTTCTTGCTGTCACTTAGATATAGCATTAATATTGCCACATCATTAGCGACTGGTTTTTCTTTAAATGTGGTACTGATTCTGTTATATGAATTAGGTATTTTAATTATGGAAGTAGATTTTTTTGTAATCGACGATAGTTGAATATACATGGCAGTGTGACTAACGTCACAGGACCTACGAAGTAGGGTAGGCATTAGCACTCCGATTGGAAATCCCCCCTCCCCAAGTTGAAATCCTGCCTATATTAAGATGGGCACGGCCCAAGTCAGAATCAACAGAGATTTTCATCAAAAGTAGGTCAGCTCAGAACTTGCTGGTAACAGTCTCCTAATGCACCCTTTATGCAAAAAAATCAAGGTTCTAATATCAACGGTTCTCCTTATTTTGCCGACGAAATGATTCGAATTGACTCACTGACTGCCGGACAATTTGCAGATGGTTGCCTACTTCGTAGGAAAATGAGATTCATACTTGATGTAAAAATCACGAGACAATGCATACAATAGCCAAGTCTGGAATACAATGGCCAAGTCTGGGGACAACAATGTGTCTAGAACTGTGCCTTTTCAACGACACAAAGACCCAGACAATATTCCCTACATGAAGTATCGGCCGAAAATGACGGACTAGACGCTTGTATTTGGAGCCTCATTATGTAGTGCTACAGAGTCAGAAATACTAGGCTGTCCTAATCCGCCATGCTTTGAACAGAATAATGAGAAACTTCGTCGGGTAGACATGCCGTTACTTTCCGAAAATGATCCTTACCTTGAATGTCAGTTGCTGAATCCCTCCACGTGGGGAGAGCGTCTGTATCAATAAAAAAATAAATGGAGACTCACATATTTTCCCGTCGTTACATTTAAATCGTAGCCGGTTTTTAAAACCGTTTGGTACAAACTGTGATTTGCGCTGTTTGCACATTCCTGCGCAAATTGATGATTGGTGACTGAAACTTTTTTTTCCTAATCTGAAATCTTTTTTTGACTGAAACTTTCCAAACAAACTTTCAGAGACCATTAATTGAAGAGAGCATGACTGAATAAATCTTCCAACTTGCAAAAACATTCAACATATTTTTTTAACTTTAGAGCTGCGCCGATAGCACAGGCATGTAGATCGAGACGTGATTCACAACGGTGTATTCATCCAATCTATTCCCTATCTCTTCAAACTAGGAAATATTTTAATCCACGTTAACTGGTCTATTTTCGGCCTGAAGTTTTAAAAACTATCAGAAATTTAAGCATAATCGATATTTCTTGGAATAGAAGGATAATTTGATCCTTATTTATCACATTTACGATAGTTTAAAAAAACTCGCCTGATGATAAAGAGACAGAGAAGAGACTGAAAGAACGAATCGCTGTGAATCACGTCTCAAATCAGCTGGAGCTATTATCGGCGTAGTTTTAGTGTTAAAGAATTAACTTCAATTTTGTGCAAGTGGAGGTTGAAAACTACTCCATGCCGCTAAACGCGAAATCTCTGAGCACACTATCTTCTGCCAATGCTGATTCCACGAGAATAATCCATCATGATTCTCACTTCAAATCTCCAATGTTCAATACGAGAATAATCCATCACGATTGCCAAGTCAAATCCCCAATATTCAATACGAGAATAACCCATCACAATTCCCATGTCAAATTCCCAATATTCAATACGAGAATAACCCATCACGACTCTCACGTCAAGTCCCCAATATCCAATACGAGAATAATCCATCACGATCCCCACGTCAAATCCCCAATATTCAATACACATTTCAACACACATGCTTCTTTTGTTTACTCTAATTAACTCTCGAAGGAAATAGGCGGAGCCTCCACGCAATGACAGACATACGTGAGAAGTTTAACCAGTTTTACCATATTGACATATGTAGGCAAGTTCTCTAGAACATCCTCTCTGTTCCCAAAACCACATTTTTAGGCTAAGTTGATCCGATTTACAGATAGAAGCACAATTTCCAAAACTTAGCCAACCAAGAATCACTGATAATCCGGTCTCCCAGAAATCTACCAGCACGGGCGTACCTAGGAGTACAAACAGATGTTTTGTAAATAATATGTATATAAATTAGTTTTTCCTAATATCAAACTAGATATCGAATCGAATCGTAAAAACGTGGAGCAGCTAATTAAGCATACAATATCTTCGACAGGGTACCCCTGGACTGAAAAAGGGTGAGTGTAATATTCAGAACAGATACAACAATATCACCATTGCAAATTGAACAGAGATACAATCATAGACTAATTAGATGGTGCATTTAAGAACATTTGGACAAAAAACTCGAAAATGATTAACCAATATAACAGTATATACAAGCGTATAGATGTGTAGATGGCGCTGTTTAGATATGTAGATGGCACAGTGACCGTATTAACATTATCATCCGGGTCTCTTCGTATTTCGGCCATTTTAATTCACGATAAATCGGCCACGATAGATTCGAGAGAATTCTATAATGACGATCACATAATAGAAGGTCAACAAGTCCACCTCACTTCTACTATTCTAGAACTATCTACAGTGACCAATTTTATACTGCAATACTATGACAGCATTAACTCTATCTGGCATGGGCTTTTTGGGACCTGTCCTGGCCCGAGGGAGGGGGAGGGGGGCGAAATGCCCCCTAATTATTTTTCTCACTAGGGAGCTGAAACTTACCACATTATATCCTTGGGTCAAGCTCTACCAGAAAATGTAAAAAATTCCAAGATGGCCGCTTTGATGACGTCACAGTAACGTCATTTTCAAAAACGGCATTTTTTGGCCGATTTCTGTCAGATATTTCGATTTTTTATTTATGCAATTTCTTCGCAAAAACTGCATGATAAATTAGCAAATATTAATGTGATGTGAAATAAAATAGTTCTTGCCAACTTTTCCTCGCAGAAAAGCAGAAATTTTGAAGAAATATGACAAAAAACATCACTTTCCTGGTACCCCACGTAGCCGCCATCTTGGATTTACCCATGATCCTCAGTTCGGGGGGTTATGCAAATAGGCTCAAAATGTCCCCAATGTGATAAGCTATAAATTCACGGAGTTTCAGCTGTCTATTTTTTGTTGTGTGCAGTTTTTGCGGAGGAATTGCATCAATGAAAAAGACAGATAAATCTGACCAAAAAATCGACCAAAAATGCCGTTTTTGAAAATGACGTCATTGTGACGTCATCAAGGCGTTTTACATTTTCTAGTAGAGCTTGAGTATAGAGGATATACTGTGGTAAGTTTCAGGCTCCTAGCTCAAGGGTTAAGTAAAATAATTTGGGGTTTCGGCCCCCAGGCCTGGATAGGCCCCAAAAACCTAAGCCAGATATGGCTAAAATGTTCCTCATGCACCGAACAGAAAGGCGAAGATTATGTGAATGGGGTATATGAGTGCACATGTATGTTCGTCAGTGTCTCCGTCTGTCCATTCATGATTTTGAATTCATATATATGGTATAATTGATTATGCTGTCTTTTGTCAACTACTGATCGACATTGCTGAAATTGATCCAACAAAAATTCTCCCAACTTCAATGAACACATTGTATTTTTATATTGGATTATTTCAATTGAATTAAAACAAAATAATTGTACCTACCATCGCTCCACAACCATTCTCCGGTTGGATTTTTGTCCGTTAGCCCTATCCAATGACAACTGGAATCAAACTCAGACCCGAGTATACGGGAAAAGAGAAATTGCACTCCATTGTCTACAATTTTGGCGAGTTGCCCAGAATGTTCTTTGCACTGTACATCCGCCTCCTTCCATGAGAGTACATTGTATATCAGAACCTGAAATACGGTAACACGTGCCTCTGTCGTGTATGTACACGTAGTCTTCATACCGATTTGATGCCAGTTGCCAGTTCCAGTTCAAACCAGTCAGGACATATTCCCGTTACTGCTGTTATAGTACAAAAGCAAATTGCGTATGAATATCTCGTTGAATTACACTAAATATGTATCTATTTCACCTACACGTGAAGTCACATACACGTCGTCTGCCATGTTGGTGATTGAGTCTCGAAGACTATTGTGGTCCACTTTATCTGTCATTTTATCCACCAGTCTTGATAATTTTTTCATTACCAACGGAGTTACAACTACATTTTTGTCGTCAAAATATTCCTCGCATTGAGATAGGCTGTTGTGAGGAAGGTGTAAACTAACAACGACTAACGTGTGTATATACTACTAACATATATGACTGTTTTATATATCGCATTTCTAGAGAAAATGTTTTTCGGCAATATATCGGACAGGATTTTATCTCACAGCAACGAAATCTCATCCAGGTTCTAGACAAGATTTGTCCATTTTCCCCCAAAAATTGTAGAAAATCCATCCAGTCCTTAGCAGTTAATCTCAGAAATAACTGAAAGACATCAGTCTGCGGAGAATAGCATTACCAGCCGACGGCATTGTGCCTCAAACAGTGAATGACGAGTTTACTTGAATTTCTATATATTTACATAAAATTCTGCAATCGAGATTCTCTAGGAAACTGGCGAAATTTCGCTACTGTGAGAATACATTTGTTCAATATGACACTAAAAAACCATTTTCCCAAGAAATGTGACACACACTTTAATTGATGTAGCTGGCTCTACAGACTCGTGTTTGTCACTACAGAGCTCGGTTCCTCGATTTCCAGTAGCTCAGGTCTCTCCAAGATGACCATTATGTCGAAATTATTTATCCTGCTAGGATATTTGGCCGAGTTTTACAAATATCTAATAAGGTCCTATGAAGAAACATCTTAAACTATCCCTATCTGGACAGTAATATACCAGAGGGACCTGCATATGGTGCATACATATTTCGCCTAGTAGCATTTGCTAGATCCTGTGTTAAATGTGACGATTTCAATCAACGTCACAAATGATTATTGCAACAACTTGCAAAACAGGGCTATGTCATCAAGCGTTCACACTCAAAGTTTATCAAATTTGGCGATACACATCGCATGATGATAGCCAAATACGAGCGTAATGTGCAAGATCTGTGGCGATACGTTTGTAAGTTGTGTCTAATTACGATTCTCCCGGGGCTAGGAGCCGTATGAACCTATGTATTCCAAGATCCTAATAGTGTTCCTATGAACAGTCATAATCAAAGCTTGAGTGAGAGACGTCATCATCTAGATAGCGACTTTGTAACGTATATCATATGGATTAAGAATACTGATCAGCGATATGGATGTGATATTTTTGGAACATCATGATGTCTTGCTGGCATCATTTAAAACTGTTAACCGCTTTTGTCGGTTAGCCTAATTGTATGTATACTATGATTTATCCTTTTAATTTGGTGCTAATGTTATTATATGAATTAGGTTTTATGATTATGGTCGCGGAAATTCTTTAACTGACGATTGCTGAATATTGGATGACGGACTAGACGCTTGTATTGAATAAAGTATGTTACTCACTATATTACCATCAAAATTCTTATCTTCAGTCCATGTCACTGACCAGTATTTTTTCAGCCGAATTAATTTCCAAATTGGTTCGTATTATATAATGCACGTTGATTTATATTGTTCTTAGCGAACACTATATATCACACGATGTTCAAACGTGCCCTAGACACAGGTTAAGCGGGAAGGCCAGAGATCCATCACCCTTCGATGTGTGATTTGTTATCACAAATCTTGAGAACAAGAAACTTGACAGAATGATTCGTCGAAGGATTCGACACAGGATACTCCGAGCATTGTCCATCTTGTAATAGCCAAAAGGCAGTGGGAAAGGATGGCGGAGTCGTTCCCCGCCGCCCTATTAAATTTAAATGAAAGCACAGTTCATTCCCCGAATTCGAATTCGTTTTACATCTGGAAGTTCGATATCATTTCAATGATCTTCAGGAATCATGAATTCTCACACATCTCCTTGCCTCCCAGCCACATAAGTTTTTAAAACCTTCAGCCACGTGGATGACTCTTGACAGGGGAGTGGGGTTGACTTTAATTTTGTGCGTTTCCGTCCATCATGTGGACGGAGCTCACTCACTATTGATATAGCAACCACTCAAAATCTGCATATAGCATGAAGTAACCGACCGAGGGATGTTATAATGAGCGATAAATTCGTGTGTTGAACAAGATCAGACCACTTAAGAACTTTACTAGCAAGGTATACAATGGTTATCTGCATTTATCGAGACATACAGCATATCCTTGTCCATGGAAAACATCGTTGAGTGATTACACTGAGGAATTGGCAATGAAAGGAATAATATGAACATACCAAAACATGACGCTGTTATCCCCAAAAGTACAGTAGCTCGCAGCAAGCACGTTGTGGCCATGCTACTCGTATTTACAGCTGTACGTCTTTGACAGGTTTAACTGCTATATGTCGGAGTCTTGGTCACCGTGGTCACGACCTTATTTGTTCACATCCTGATACTGGCTAAACCTGATACTAGAACTACAGATACATGCTGACAGACGTGCTTTATCTATATTTTATACGTCTTCTACAGTTGAATGTATTGCTTTATCACAGTCGTTCTATGATATATTATTCGATTGACTTGAGGACAACTCTCGGAAGTTCGGGATATGAGTCATGATGACCTCTATCTCTGAGGTCCAAGTGAGATGACAATTTGTGAATCAATCGAGGCTGAAAAATCGACAGTCCCATACAATCAAAGACTTGAAGGTTTGGAAGTCAGTTTCGGATATGATGTAGTTAAAGATGTGATGAAGTAAGATATTTAACAACACCTTTTTTTAAACAAAGAACGCTAGCCAACCAAGCAATGACAACAGATTCAAGAATAAAAAAAGCAAATGTAAACCGTAGTTAAATATTATATCAAAAGTGTCAAAAATACGAGAGATAATAAAGTTCAATTTTTCGTAGCCTAAAGCAATTTCAAAAAAATTATCCATCGTTGTTTGTGAAATTTAAATACATCTAGGTATTCAGTAAATATATGCGCAGGCAAAGAATTCCACTGTATAGCACTGTATACTAACAAAAAAGTCCTGTCCGAAACTTTTAGTTATGGGAAGTGGACTATTAAATTATACAACCTGTCACGCCTGGAGAAAACGTTTCACATGAATTGGGTTGGAGAATGCTCACGATACGCCATTTTGAATATACTCATGGTCATCTGCTTCTTCAATTATCATAAGTCAAACAATTAACCCGATCGAACTAGTTATTGATATGTTCAATGTCATGTTTATGGATAAAGATCCAATGCCATAGTGGCGAAAATGATATCTGACTTCAAAGAACTACCATTCCGCCCCCGCACGCTCCCCGTTTATGTAGACCCAGTCCCCATTCAGAATGGGTTAAACTACATCCTATCAAAAATTTTGCTTGCTGCCGTTGGGTTTCTTTCTCTCAAAATTTCAGTAAAAATGGTGCTTTCGTCCGGAGGTGAACAATTTTTCTGTTTTATCACGCTAATACACCCCACTGGGTGTCATCGTTTACATCTACATTTTAAACAAAATTCTTTTAGTCAGATATCAACTGTACACGTTCTTTTAAGTCAGATATCATGCATCAGATGCGAATTTCAATAAACAGTATAGAATATAATTTAATATCAAAAGAATGCGTATGAAATAAAGCTAATAAAAGGTAAAGCATTTTGGGAAAGGTGATGCTAAAGGTCACATAATGTACAGACATGTATCCACATAGAATTTCTCGACTCTCTATAATACAA
This sequence comes from Hanleya hanleyi, assembly GCA_036873755.1. NCBI lineage: Eukaryota > Metazoa > Mollusca > Polyplacophora > Lepidopleurida > Hanleyidae > Hanleya > Hanleya hanleyi. The sequence goes on along the minus strand of JAVTVY010003013.1, from coordinate 2,271 downwards.
TCCCTCATCAGGACCTTACTGACCGTCTAACTTCATTGATAGTATCTGTGTTCAAGAAAACTGATCGTAGATGTATTAATGTCTAAAGCCACAAAGCATTCTTTAGCTCTTCTACATACAAGGGAAGTGGGAAGAGGTGCCGACATACTGACAGAGCCACATGACTTCACAGTATAGCCTTCTGGTTAACCTATTCTAAAGCACATACCAAGAATCTAACGATTCGTGATATGTTTTGTATCTCAGGTACGCTTTTATTGTACCTGTTCATGTGGCAACTTGGATGACATGACCACACGACCCCTAGCACCGGCATAAGCGGTATTAGCTACAAATCTAGAGAGCTATGATGGAAATGGTCTGACGACTCGTATATTGGTAATTGGTGAGCTGTGTCGCTGTGACAACTCGTACACTGGGAATTGGTGAGCTGTATCGTCGTCTGATAAAAATGACGGCATTTAACACAAAAGACTACTCTGTAAGGCCCGATGTCAACTCAGCATCAACTTCCCACAATGCCAACATATATCAAAGACCAAAAGGTCTCCACAGGGGGCGGGTCTCGGGGTCGAAACGTCCACCAGCAGAATTTCGCAATATACAGGTAATACTTACAACGCATATAAGGGAAGTGGGAAGTTGTGCCGACATACTGACAGAGCCACATGACTTCACAGTACAGTCTTCTGGTTAACCTATTCTAAAGCACATACCAAGAATCTAACGATTCGTGATATGTGTTGTTTCTCAGATACGCTTTTAAGATATATCATTCATTGGATGTTTCTTTGTTTATGGACTTGTTGAGTTTCTCATTAAAAATATCTATGTGAGATTTGACTACACAATACATCAACAGCAAATATGTATTCCACCTCTGGGAAGGGCTGTGGTACTAAAATCGTTACTATTATCGAAGTTGAATCACTTGTTTTCGTCTCTCCCAGATCCACCAATTATTGCAATAGAGGAATTTCAAAAGAAGTGTTTTGCGTTTATTTGGAATGCAAAGCCTGACAAAATATCCCGTAAAACTGCTGTTAAGGAATACAAAGATGGCGGCTTAAAGATACCATTAATAAAAGAAGTTTTACAATCACAGAAGATATCATGGCTAAGACGTTTACAACAAGATAGCATTTCATGCAAATTAATATTAACAGAGATTAGTGGTCCACTGGAACCATGGGAAGTTGGGTCCAAAAGCCTAGAAACTAATGTGATAGCCCATGTAACAAATCCGTTTTGGAAAGATGTTTTCAAAGCGTGGAGTACGTTACAGAAAAAGATAGAATACAGGGAAGATTTCTCTACTGCCTTTCAAAAGGAGATAATTTGGCAAAATGATAAAATTGCTATGGATGGTAAACCTTTTATATTCCTACATTGGTTAAGTAATGGAATAAAATTTGTGCATGACCTAATGAGTAATGGAACATTTTTGCGATACCCGGAATTCAAACAGAAATTTAAATGTAATACAAACTTTTTAGAATTTCAATGTGTTCTTTGTGCAGTAAAAGAAGCCGCAAAAAACCTCAACATATTGAACTTTGACAAAAGAATAGAATGCCCATTTATACCACCTAATATACTCCCTCTCGTTGGGTGCACAAAAGGCTGTATAACGTTTTACAGAATACTTCTGGGATCTAATTTTAAAAAATCAAAAGCTAACCAAAAGTGGGAGATGATTACCGGTGAAACATACATGGAACGAGAATGGCAACTGTTTAATATAGCGGCAATGAAGTCCACGACGAATTCAAAAATTATATGGTTCCAATACAAGTTGATTAACAGGATTCTGACAACAAATAGATTTGCAAATAAGGTAGATCCGAAAGTTACTGATAAATGTACATTTTGCAACAAATATACTGAGAGTATAGAACATTTATTCTGGGAATGTGAATTGGTGAATTTGTTGTGGAAAGAAATATATGACTGGGTTGAAATGAAAACTACCTTCAAAATTGATCTGTGTTGTAAAACAATTTGCTTAGGAGTACATGGGAAAAGAAATGCGGTAGTTAATTTTCTCTGGACTATAGTGAAGTATAACATATATAAGTCGAAGGTAAAAGGGCAAGTTCCATCTATACAATACATACAGCAGGATTGGCAAGATATGTATGAAACTGACAGATGCATACATAATTTAAAAGGGGAACCAGACAAGTTCAATAAATATTGGTCCTCTTTCCATATGTTGTTTCGTAAATAAAGGTGTGTAGGATATCAAAGTATTTAATGACAAAGTTAGAA
>JAVTVY010003012.1:0-32809 GCA_036873755.1 Hanleya hanleyi | reverse complement strand
GAAGAGCATCTTAAACGTCTCGAGTTGGTATTTGAGCGGTTAAGGCAGCACGGCCTTAAGTTGGCTCCAAAGAAATGTGCCTTCTTTAAAGAGGAGATGCGATATGTCGGCCATGTTGTCAGTTGTAGTGGTATTCGAGCAGATTCAGAAAAAATAGAGCGAGTTGTGAACTGGCCTACCCCTCGAACACCGGAGGAAGTGCGTAGTTTTCTTGGGTTCGCCGGATATTATCGAAAGTTTGTCAAGAACTTCGCGCAGGTGGCTAAACCTTTGACAGATTTACTTCCGGTCACCAGAAAGAAGCTCAAAGGAAAACGTTCCGGCCCGGAGTCGTGTGTCAAGTCCTGGGTATGGGATGTTGAACAAGATGGTGCATTTCAACGGTTGAAATCTCTGTTGTCTAGCCCACCCATTCTGGGTTATGCGGATTATGCCCTACCATTTGAGTTGCACACCGATGCAAGTCAACGAGGTTTGGGAGCAGTACTTTATCAAGTTCAGGAAGGGGTCACACGGGTTATTAGCTATGCCAGCAAGGCTGTCTCCAAGTCCGAAAGGAATTACTCGGCGCATAAGTTGAAGTTTTTGGCATTAAAATGGGCCATAACCGAGAAATTTCATGATTACCTGTACGGGGCGAAGTTCATCGTGAAAACTGATAATAACCCTTTAACCTATGTACTGACCAGTGCTAATCTGGATGCGACTGGACACAGATGGTTGGCGAAGTTGTCTTATAATTTCAGCATAGAGTATCGCCGCGGTAAACATAACGCAGATGCTGATGCGTTGTCCCGTCTTCCGGTGGGTGATCTTGGTATTACGGACGAAATTTCTGTAACTTCGATAAAAGCTATATGTGGATGTGTATATTCTACTCCGCTGGTTGAAACTTTATGCGCGTCCGCAGCGGTTTTGGACGACTTCTGTGACGTTACGGGTAGCGTTTTGGCACCTGGGGAGAACTGGGCCGATTTACAGTCTGGAGACCCGGTCTTGAAGCATTGGTTGGATTTGGTGCGTCCGCGCAAAGATAAACTTCCGGCTTGTCCAGAGAATCTGTCCTTGTATCGGACATTTGACAAGTTGAAACTTGTTAATGGAGTCTCGTATCGCGAGATTCTTACAGATGGTAAAATTGTACGGCAGCTGGTATTGCCGCAGTCTCGTATGACGCAGGCTTTGAAAGGTTTGCATAACGACCTGGGTCACCCTGGGAGAGACCCTACTTTGAGCTTGTTAAAAGATCGGTTCTACTGGCCACTGATGCACAAAGATGTGCAGTATTGGATTGGACCGTGTGATAGGTGCTTGAAGCGAAAGTCGCCAATCAATCTTAGTGCGCCTTTGGTAAGTATTACTATGACACAACCTTTGGAACTTGTATGCATGGACTTCCTTACCCTCGAAACGTCCAAAGGGGGTTTCCAGCATATTTTGGTTATAACGGACCATTTTACGCGCTACGCCCAGGCGATACCAACTCGCAATATGACTGCAAAGACCACGGCAGATGCTTTCATCAATCATTTTGTTGTGCACTATGGACTACCCAAACGTATACACACCGATCAGGGTGCAAACTTCGAGGGAAAATTGATCGAGCAGCTTTGCGGCATGCTTGGAGTTACCAAGTGAAGAACTACTCCTTATCACCCGATGGGAAATGGAATGAAGAGAGGTTTAATCGTACCTTGTTGGGTATGCTTGGTACATTGGAACCAACACAGAAGTGTGATTGGAAACAGTATGTCGGTACGTTAGTCCATGCGTACAACCGTACGCGTCACGAAAGTACAGGCCAGTCACCGTTTCTTCTCATGTTTGGGCGGGAGCCTAGGCTGCCTATATATGTTGCTTTCGGTGTGGAGGTTGACAGTTCTTCTCGGTCACTCTCCCGTTATGTACACGACCTGCGGCGAAAACTTCAACAGTCTTATGAACTGGCGGCGCAAGAAGCAGGAAAGTCGCAGAAACGACAGAAGAAATTCGATGGAAAGCATAAAATTTCTGACCGCTGGGAGAGTGAAGCATATGTGGTCATTCGGCAGCCCAACGGTGACATTCCGGTATTTGAAGTGCAGAAGGAGAGTGGAGATGGCAGAAAACGTGTGTTGCATCGTAACTTGCTCCTCCCCATTGGGGTGCTTGGCACTAAAATTATCGATGATGCGGATGATGTCCATCAGGATGTGGAACCGCCACAGCGACCGGTTCCGAAACCGAGGACGTTCGCCCCCTCCCTCGCATGATTCAGACTCTGAGGATTCGGTTTACTGGTATGGAACAGAGCAGGACAACTCATCAGGAGACGGCATTCATGGTGCTGTTTTGGAGGATGGGAATCGGGATTGTATCTCGCAGCATTCTGGTGACGACCTTAAATCTGTTGCTGGGATACGGAACTCCGAACTTCGAGGTGACGACCAGATATTAGATGAAGATATCGAAGTTTCGAATGTTCCTGGTGATCAAGCTACGTGCAGTACCGATGATTTGCTTTGTAGTCCTGTTGATGCAGTGTCCAGTTCGATTGAACCGGAGTCTGGTGTCGTTGAAGAAGAGTCTTCATCCGATGAATCTACCGACCCGCAATTACGAAGGTCGACGCGTCATCGAACGCAACCCGATTGGTATAGTAGCGATCAGTACGTCACTTCTATGCAGCCGGATTGGGTGAATCGTGTAAATGTGCTGCAATCGCTTGCTACAATGGAAATGTTCGCTGGTAAACACGATGAGGTGGCTAGTGCTGTATTGGAGATAGTACTTCATGGAGTTGGGAAATGATGTGGACATCATTTGTCATTGGAGGGAAGCGTGTGGCAGATGTAATATTTTGACGATAATCAGTTTTGACGTCTGGAGCCTCCGGTATTTTATCTGTGCTTTCTTTGCAGTACTACCGTAAAGGTATGGTTATTCATATGCTAATCTTCACCTGTTCTGTACCTTTATCGATGTCCGTGTTCTTTGCCTGTTCCAATCTTTTATCCAAATTACCTTTTCTGTCTTTCTATTGCTTGTGGTCAATGCGCTGTTTATCGGTACGTGCATATCGTGCGAGTGTCCCCTATTTAACCCGATTTTCTATGTGATTTTGTGCGCATTTCATTTTTGCTTTACTGTCGGGCGGACCTTATTAAAATACAGGCTTGCTGATCCGGGAAATTTGATAGTTCAGGTTAGTTTTTTTTGTCTTTTTAGTATTAGGGTATTTTCTAGTAATATTTGTCATAAATGGGAGAGATTGATATATAGGTGTTATGCTATTTGGACAATAGGTATCCAGATAATGCGTAAATATTGTTTGGGAAATATGTATCTAGATAACGCATGAATGTGTGATAAGTTTGGGTGCATGATCGCAGTTTTTAGAATATTGTCATTTACTGCGATATATAGTTTCATTTTTTTCTATTCATGAACCATTGTATTGAGAATATCACCAGTAAAGCGTGTTTATTTATACGCTAGTTATTTTGTGTATCTAGGTCCAACCCGTCACGAGAATTATATATATCATACGCAGATCTCTGTGAAGGAAGCCTCTGCCTTATAGATGGGGTAAGCCTTATATTTGTGTATAATGCCGTACCCGATTGTCTCGGATCCGGTTGAGAAAATATATTTCGTACCGTTTACCATGCATTGTTTAGGGTACATTGTTTGATTCGTGTATTGTTTGCATAACTTTTCAGTATACGGTGTTTGTTGGTTGATAGTTTGAACAATAACGATAATCACGTAACATAGCGACAACAATGACGGCTGTATTAATAATTGGTTGTATGGTTGGAGTGAGCCTAGTGTTTCTTCTACTTGTTATTATATGAATGCGTTGTCATCCCATATTAATTCATTACACGTTGGCATGTTTAGTGCATGACAATGATATAAGATTATGATATTATTTATTATATTCTGATATATTGTGCTGGATTAAATTTGTTGTTATATTTTATTTATAGGGTCGATTTCCTTCTGGCTGATTCCTGTGTAACAATAAAATTGGAAAAACAGAACCTCGCCTCGCAGTCCCTCATTGAGTACGTGTGACTGTTACATACAAAGTTACCTCCAATATGTATCTAGGATACTGTGAAGCGACGTAGTGTGAATATCTTATTATTAATCTGACATCGACAGAATTCCGGTTGATACCCGTCTGGCAAATAACAGACAGAGAAAATTAAATAGTCATCAATGCGACAGAAAACCGCCCATAACGATCCCACTCACCAACTCGCTTCGTTTACCTGAACAGTTGTCCATCCCGATCAATGAAGTAGTTCCCCTCACTATCTCTGGCCGTGGGTAAGTCACCTCCAAACATGCGACCCAACATTGAATCTGGATAAGCAGTCAAAGTTGTCCTGGATGTGGAGTATATAACGCCGCCTACATTCAAACTCACCAAATCAGCCATTTCGGAAAACCTGTTACAGAAAAACCGTAATACAATAATGTATGAGAGTGTTAAAAAAGGAAACCGTAGAACGTTTCCTATTATACCGCGACAGTGTCGAACCATTGTGGAACGATGTGGAGAAGTGGTTACAAACTAGAGCTGACACGAGAAAGCAGAAAATACTATTTTAGGTTGGGATAAGCTCAGTGTGCGGTAAACACTTTGATATTATTAACATTTTTTTTAAATATATCTATAAAATAAATATACAGGTAAAAGCTTAAATTTAGACACCCTCATACCGATGTTTAGAACACAGACCCACTGATTGCTGGAAAAAGCATATCAACTCTCATATCCTCTGATTGACAGGCGATCAAGGAGCAGACTCAGTGCTTGCTAGAAAATCAAAGCAAGGCTCAGACACACTGATTGCCTGAAAAGGAAGATCACGGATCAGACATACTTATTATTGGAATATCTGATCAAGGATCAGACTCAGTAATTGCCGGAAGAGCAGATCAAGGATCAGATCCTCCGTTTGCTGGAAAAGCAGACCAAGGATCAGACCTACTGATTCAGGGGCGGCGGAAGCGGGGGAGGGGGGCAGGGCAGCTGCAGCCCCCCCCCCTCCCCCCAGTTTGGAGAGGGTGTGGGCTCCGCCTCGCCAGTTTCAACAAAAGCTCGGTGACTTTTTCATGATTTTGGTCCTAATGTGACCAGATATACAGGCCGGGTTTTCCCCCCGCGTCCTGTAGGCTAGATTTTCACGGAGCGGCGACTTTGCACTGGAGGAGCACGTTTCTGTTTGGTTTAAAGTGCTCTGATTTGTTCATTCTTCCGTTCCGTTCGCAATGACCAATAACTGTATTAGATGTTAATTTACATAGAAATTGCATTAGCTTTATTGGAAGATTAGCTGATTATCAAATTTAGAAATCAAATTGCGTTCACATTATTTCGTTTTTGTGTTCACATATTTCTCTTCAAACGCGTCAGCGCTGTCCCAGAGGGGTTACGGAAGTTGGGGAAGAATACGACTTTCAGAAAAAATGACCAAACATCGTTGTTTGATTGCAACCAAACAAATCAGTTTTTCTTATAAATAACCAAAAGCATAAAAGAACAATATATGCAGTTCATTACACAGGCATCGCGGAACAGGGTGGAGGGGGGGGGGCGTCCAAATATTTTCAGCAAAAAAAAACCAATAACACACACATACAAAACAGAAAAGAAGAGTAACACGAAAACACATATTTGTACTGAGTGCAGAATTTAATTCCCAATAAGCATGAGGGGTATCCTTGCTTCTTCACATTTAAAGCTGAATATTGTGTTCGTACAAAATGGTGCTCAAGCACACGCTAATAGCCAGTCGAAGTTTGGAAAGGAAAAATATGTTTTTACATTCAAAAGTTATCAATTAAATTTTTCTTTTAAATGACGAGAAAAATCACAAAAACAATCTAAAAATGCAGTTGATTATATAGTGATGATATGTCGTTTTATATGCCAGAAATCGGTCAGAATGCATCTACAGCCATCTAGAAGCGCTGAGCTTCCGGGCCCTAGGCGGCCCCTGGACCCTCGCCTAAAGTGCTCTGATAGTCGAGCCCCCAGTTTTTGGGAGGTTCCGCCGCCGCTGTGATTATTGGAAAATCTGATCAAGGATCAGACCCAGTCATTGCTGGAAAAGCTGATCAAGGAACAGACCCGCTGCTTGCTGAAAAACTGATCAAGGATCAGACCCTCTGATTATTGGAAAATCCGATTAAGGAGCAGACTCAGTGATTGCTTGAAGGATCAATCAATGATCAGACCCGCTGCTTTCTGGAAAAGCCAGCTGATTACCAGAAAAGCACATCAATTATCAGGCCCGCCGATTACTGGAAAAGCAGATCAACGATCAGAACCAATGCTTGCTGGAGCAGATCAATTATCAGACCAACTGATTCTTGGAAAAGCATCAAGAATGGGACCCTTTGTTTGCTGGGAAAGCCGATCAAGGATCAGACGCACTGATGGCTGAAAACCCCATATCAAGGATCAGCCCCACTGATTGCGGGAAAATTAGATTGAGAATCAGATCCAGTGATTGCTGGAAAATGCAGATTAAGGATCAAACACTCTGATTGCAGGAAGTCCAGGATCAGGCTCACTGATTGCTGGAAAAGCGGACCTAGAATCAGACCCATTGATTGCTGGAAAAAGCACATCGACTGCCTCTGATTTATGAAAAACAGATCAAGGTTCAGACTCAGTGATTGCTGGAAAATCAGACCAAGGATCAGACCCACTGATGGCTGAATTCTACTGGAAAGAATATCAAAGATTCGACCCAATGATTGCAGGAAAACATATCAAGAATCAGACTCTCAGTTAGCTGGAAAGGCAGATCAATGATCGTCCTACTGATTGCTACAAAAGCAGATCAAGGATCTGACCCACTGATTGCTTGAAAAACAGACCTCGTTGCTGGTAAAGCGGATCAAGGATCAGATCCTCTGATTGGCGAAAAGCAGATAAAAAAATCAGACCCTCTGATTGCTGGATAAGCAGACGAATGATCGGATTCATTGATTGCTGTAAAATCAAATCAAGGTTCAGACCCACTGATTGCCTGAAAAGAAGCTTAAGGATCAGACCCTCTGTTCGCTGGAAATGCAGATCAAGGATCAAGCTCAGTGATTGTTGGAAAATTAGATCAATGCCAGACCCACTGATTGCCTGAAAGAAGATCAAGGAATTGACCGACTGATTGCCTGAAAAACAGATCAAGTATCAGCCTCTCAGTTCGCTGGAAAGCAGATAAGGGTGAGACCTATTAATTACTCAAAATCAGATCAAGGATCAGACCTACTGATTAGTGGAAATCAGATCAAAGACCAGATCCACAGATTGCTGCGAAAGCAGATCCAATATCAGATGGTCTGATTGCTAGGAAAGCAGATCAAGAATCAGGCCCAGTGTTTGTTGAAAAAGCACGTCTTTGATCAGACCGTCTGAGTCCTAGAAAAGCAGACCAATGATCAGAATCACTGATTGCTGAGAAGGCAGATGAAGGGTTAGACCCGCCGAATGCCGAGAAGCAGAACAAGGATCAAATCCACTGCTTGCTGGAAAAGCAGATCAAGGATCAAAACGTCTGATTCCCGGAAAAGCAGTTCAAGGATCAGACCCTCTGTTTGCTGGAAAAACAGATCAAGGATCACAAGCGTCTAGTCCGTCATTCATAATCCAGCCGTCGTCCATTAGAGAATATCCGCGTCCATAATCCAAAGACCTATTTCATATTCCATATAACAGTTTTAGCACCAAATTCAAAAAGACAATCATAGTATACATAAACATCAGCTTGTTTCCTGCAAGAGAGAAGCGGTCAACAGTTTTCAATGATGCCGGCAAGACATCATGATGTTCCAAAAATATCAAATCCGTATCGCTGATCAGTATTCTTAATCCATAATATTCGATGTAAAGTCGTCATCTAAAGAATGATGTATCTCAGTCACGCTTTGATTGTGACTGTTCATATGAGTACCATGAGGATCTTGAAGTACATGGGTTCATACGGCCCCTAGCCCCGGGTTAAGCGGAATTAGACACAGTTACGAAACGTAGCGCCATAGATCTTGCACGCTACGTTCGTATTTTGCTATCAGCATGCGATATGTATCGCCAAATTTGAGAAACTTGGAGTGGAGGCGCTTGGTGGAATAGCCCTGTTTTATAAGTTTCTGCAACAATGTTTTGTGACGTTGGTTAAAATCATCACATTTAACACAGGATCTAGCAAATGCTACTAAGCGAGATATGTATACGCCATATGCAGGTCCCACTGGAATATTACTATCCAAGAAGGGATAGTTTACGATGTCGAAATTGTAATCATCTCTTTTGTCATAAAGTCGACGAGAGAGAATGCCCGCTTCATTTTTATAGAGATAGAGATCTAATAAGATGTGCCTGTAGGGCTATCTGTAGTTTCCTTCAAATCCAGTGAAGGTGGATATATATCCTTCACTGCGTCATTTATATAGCGATTATCCACAGCGAGAAGATCGTCTATATAGCGTTTGGTGAATGAGAAGGAAGGGCTTTGAATGGATCGGTTTTTGAAAGCGCCTGCATATAGTCATATTCATAAGAGAACAGATACAGGTCAGCCAACAGGGGTGCACAATTAGTACCCATTGGAATACCTATATGCTGCTGATATATTGTGTTGCCAAATTTCACATAGATATTTTTAATGAGAAATTCAAGCAACTCTATAAACAAAGAAACATCCCATGAACGATATCTCTTGTATGTAGTCGAGCTAAAGAATGTGTTATGGCTTCCGACATTAATATATCTACGATCAGTTTTCTTGAACACAGATACTATTAATGAACTTATACGGTCAATAAGGTCCTGATGAGTGATTGTAGTATAGAGAGTCGAGAAATCCCATGTGGATACATGTCGGTACGGTATGTGACCTTTAGCATCAAATTCTTCCGTAAGACATTTTGAGTTTTTCAATATCCACATACATTCCACGCCAGAGTTCTTAGAAATAGTGGCGCAATACCTTTCCCAAAATGCTTTTACCTCCTGAAGGACCCTCATCAATAGGGTTGAAAGACGCTTGGTGGTGCAGCTTCTAGAACCAGCTATGAATCTAGCTGTGTATGGTGATTTATGCATTTTGGGAGTCCAGTATATTTTTGGTATGTCGTTATGATTGGTTGGAAGACAAATACCTCTTTCCCTGAGAAACTTTTTGTGATTGTTAAATAAATCTTGCAGAGTAAATGCTGTTTGGGAGTAAGTAGACTTATTTGATGAAGATATGTCTACACTCAAATCTTTAACCAGCACCTGGTAATAGTAATATTTACAGGTGAATATCATATTATTCGGAGCTTTGTCTGCTGGGACTATGACGAATTTACTCTGGAGATTTGCTAGAACTTCTTGCGAAGTGAGGTTTCTCAGTACTTGTTTTGCTTGGGGAAGAGTACTTCTGTCAATATGGCGGATTGTTTCAACGACCTTGCTCTTGGTGAGGTCCAGCCAATCAGCGAGTACTGTAGGTTCAACTTTTTCTCGCTTAGACCAATCAATAACGTACTGTTCTAATGCAGACAGGACTATCTTCTGGTCGGCCTTCAGATTTATTCTTCTTTGCTCTCTATATTTAGGTCCTTTCATCAGGAGTAATTTCAGATCCTTATCACTCACCACATCAAGGTCACCAGTCACAATATATTTGCATGGTGTACAGATAAAGTTCGACAATTCACAATCACAACTATAGCCTCCTGACGTGTATAAATTCCAGTCAAACTCCTTGACAGCATTGGAGTAATTGAATATTTTGGTGGCTTTCGATTTAGTATAATATATGAAATGCAAGGAGGTTCTGTGAACTTGAAATAGTTTGGTACAGCGTTGTGTACCTCTGGATCATTCAGGATTCGAGGTAAATTAATGATGTCCAGTCCTAAGTAGTTGAGTTTCAAGAAAAGCCGATCTTGAGATGTTTCGATTATGTTCACTGGACGATATAACCGAAAATACGCTATATCTTGACATACTTTACTGATTTTTGATGGTATTACATTTCCTGAAGACGCAGATTGTTGTATATCTCTGGCTATTTGATTTAAAGCTCCCAGAGGTACCGCATACAGAACTGTACGTAAGCTATGTATACTATTGGGTGCGTTAGTTAAACCCACTAAGTAATTTAAAGTGATATGATCGTGAATCATCGAACTATTAAACTTTCGCCAACCATGGCTGCGTTGTCTCCGTTGATGGGGTTTAAATAGTTGGGTAATGTTGGATATATTTGAAAGGCGGTTTGTAGCATTGCCGAACCCACTGACATTATCATTTAAACCAAACGGAAACACTGATCCAAGTTCTAGCATCCAGAATAATTCCCGCTCTCGGATTTTTCTCTCAAATCCAAAGAGGGGAATCCTTAGTAGATGGATAGACGACGTCTATGATCTGAATACTAAAGTTATCCCAGCCATGGTCGGGTCCAGAAAAATGTCTACCTATAAGCAATTGCTTTATCCTAACGGATTTTCTGTGACCGTTCACCCTAAGATGGAGTCTTTGGGTGGTCTTCCCAACATACTGTTGACCACACTTCTTACAGGAAACTAAATAAATACAGTTTGTAGTAGAACAACTAAGATCAACATACGAGTTGATAGAATATGAGTTACCAGTCAACGCGGAACTAAATGAAGCTGACGTATTAAGGAGTGGACACGTGAGACATCCACGATGTCCACACTTAGAAATTTTGAAATTATTACATGTAGAATTCCGTGCTAAACAATCATCAAGCGCAATATTACAAGGTTTGATGTCGTGGCCTTGCTTTGCTGTCAGAAATATATCTGTCATTTGGATTGAAAAAGGTCTTAGTGCATTTCGAATTATTAGAGATTCGGCCGAGAAACCTGCACTAAGGTTCCTCGGGTCTGTCTTAATATTATTTCTTTGTATTGTATCCATTATGTTATGAGGGTTTGGTGTGCAGGGGCCCGGCCTCGGGGACAAGGCCAGACCCACTGATTGCTAGAAAAGCAGATCAATGATCACACCCACCGATTCCTGGAAAAAACAGTTCAAGGATCGGAAACACTGCTTGCTGGAAAAGCAGATCAAAAATCCGACCGTCTGACTCCTAGAAAAGAAGATTAAGAATCAGACCCACTGATTGCTGGAGAAGCATCAAGGATCACCTCCCTGTTTGCTGGAATATCGGATCAAGCATCAGACCCATTGGCTGTTGGCCAAAGCATAGCAAAAATCCTATTTGCTGAATACTGGAACGCTGGTCAAGGATCAGACCCACTGATTGCCAGAAAAAAACCATATCTAGGATCATATCCTCTGATTGCAGAAAAACAAGGATCAGACCCACTGATTACGGAAAAAGCAAATCGAGGAACAGCCCCAAAGATTGTTCGAAAAACAGGTCAAAGATCAGGTCCACTGATGCTGGAAAAAGCATCTCAACTGTCGTGTCCTCTGATTGATGGAAAAGCAGATCAAGGATCAAGCTCAGTGATTACTGGAAAACCAGATCAAGGCCAGACCCACTGATTGCCTAGAAGAAAGATCAAGGAATTGATCCGCTGATTGCTGGAAAAGCAGATCAAGTATTAGACCCTTTATTTGCTGGAAAGCAGATAAGGGTGTAACCTAACGATTACTGGAAATCAGATCAGGAATCAGGCGTACTGATTACTGGAAATCAGACCAAGGATCAGATCCACAGATTGCTGCGAAAGCAGATCCAGGATCAGACCGTCTGATTTCTAGAAAAGCAGATCAAGAATCAGACCCAGTGTTTGTTGGAAATGCACGTCAAGGATCAGACCGTCTGAGTGCTAAAAAAGCAGCCTAATGATCATAATCGCTGACTGCTGAAAAAGTAGATGAGAGGTTAGACCCGCCGAATGCTGGGAAGCAGATCAAGGATTATACCCACTGCTTGCTGGAAAAGCAGATCTAGTAGCAAAGCTTCTAATTCCCGGAAAAGCAGCTCAAGGATCAGACCCTCTGTTTGCTGGAAAAGCAGATCAATGGTCAGACCCACTGATTACTAGAAAAGCAGATCAATGATAGCACCCGCCTATTCCTGGAAATACAGTTCAAGGATCGGAAGCACTGCTTGCTGGAAAAGCAGATCAAGGATCAGACCGTCTGACTCCTAGAAAAGCAGACAAAGGATCAGACCCACTGAATCCTAGAAAAGCATCAAAGATCACTTCCTCTGTTTGCTGGCAAAGCGGATCAAGGATCAGACTCATTGACTGCTGGAGAAAACCATAACAAAAATCGTATCCTCTAATTGCTGGCCACGCCGGTCACGGATCAGACCCACTGATTGATGGGAAAAAACATATCTAGGATCATATCCTCTGATTGCAGGAAAAACAAGGATCAGACCCACTGATTACTGAAAAAGCAGATCAAGGATCAGACCCACTGATTGCTGGAAAATTAGATCGGGAATCAGGCCCTTTCTTTGATGTAACAGCAGATCGAGGATCAGACGCACTAATTGCTGGAAAGGCAGATCAAGAATCAGACCCACTGATTGCTAGAAAAGCAGATCGAGGATCAGTTGCCCTGATTGTTGAAAAAGCAGACCAAGGATTTTACTCACTGGTTCGGCGTAACCACAATATAGCGGGTTTCTGTGGAAACAAATTATGTATGTGTATCCACATTTTAAAATAGCCGAAAACAATGAATTTCCAAATTGTGGATACACATGCCATATATATGATGTATCCACATTTTACTTCCATCTTACTTGATCAATTATCGGCATGACAAATGAATAAAATTGCGGCAAAACTCGGGCAGAAATTTTGACGAAAGTTTTTTGGACATTTCGTTATTTTTTCACGTATCTGACTTGTCTTCTTCGTCGATCTTTATCAACAAAACGAAATACGAACGACTGACAGTTTTGCGCATAACATATCTGATTATGGTTACAAAGAATCAAAACTTGGCGTGTTTTCCTGTTATGGTATGGATGGGAAAGAGATATGATATCTCGATCCCGTCGCACGATAAACTTTCATCCTAAATCTGAATTTCCCTGAGTACAAGTAATCTTAACTTTGATTGGCTGAACAGTACTTATTGGCTCCGCCCGCCCGTTATTCAACCAATCAGCACACGTCTTACACAACATACGAATTCAATGAAACTGTAAACAAGATCGGCTACCGTAGTTTTCTACATTTATAGTTTTTCTTTCCCATCCATATGAAATTAAAAATAATTCGGCATTTCTGTGAAACCGTGGTTATTTAGTATTTGAAATAACACTGGGAGTATGACAGTATCTTATTTTATAGACAAGAGTTGTTCCGAGAAAGGATCGTTGCGTGGCGAATTTTCTGAAGATTTTTTCTTTGGATGTACTTTTACAATTCATTTTCTCACAGATTAATTAATTATGGAAATTAGTTAAATGTGGATACATCTCCTATATAGGATGTGTATCCACATTTTACAAAAATCAAAGTTGTATGCTGTATGCAAAAACACACCGCTATATTGTGGTTACGCCCACTGATTGTATGGCAAGCAAATCAATGACCAAATCGTCTTATTGCTGGAAAGCAGATCAAGGAACAGAGCCGCTGATTGCCGGAAAATCAGATCAAGCTTCAGACCAACTGATTGCCAGGAAATCAAATCTAGGATCAGACCCACTGATAGCTGGAAAAGCATATCAAAGATTAGACTCTCTGATTGCTTTCAGAGCAGATCGGGAGACAAACCCACTGATCGCTGGAAAAGCAGACGGAGAATCAAACTCGCAGATCGCTGGAAAAACAGATCAATCATCAAACCTTCTGGTTGTTGGAAAAGCAGACCAATGATTAGACCCACTGATTGCTGGAAAATCAGATCAAGGTTCAGACTCACTGATTGCATGAAAAGCAGACCAATGATCAGATCTGCTGATTGTCGAAAAAGCTGATCAAAGATCAGACACACATTTGACAGCTGGCAAGTCAAATCAAGATTCAGACCCACTTATTACCCGGGAAGCCCAGGGATTGACCCGCTGATTGCTGGAGAAGCAGATCAAGGATCTGATCTTCTGTTTGCTGAAAAAGTAGCTCAAGGATCAGGCCCACTGATTGCCAAAAAAGCATATTGACTGTGTTATCCTCTGATTGATAAAGAAACAAATCAAGGATCAGTCTCAGTGATTGTTGGACAATCAGACCAAGAATCAGACCCACTGATTGCCTGGAAAGAATGTCAAAGATTTGACCCACTGATTGCTGCAAAAGCATATCCAGGATATGATCTACCGCTTGCTGGAAAAGCAGGTCAAGGATCAAACCGTGAGAGTGCTAGAAAAGCAGACCAAAGATCAGACTCACTGATTGCCGGAAAAGCAGATCAAGAACCAGACAATCTGATTGCTGGAAAAGCAGACGAGGGTTAAGACACACTGATTACCGAAAAAGCATCAAGGATCAAACCCTCTGCTTGCTGGAAATGCAGACCTAGGATCAGACCCTTTGTTTTCGGAAAATGCTGATCTAGAATCAGATCCAATCATTTCTAGAATAACATATCAAGAATCGGACCGTCTAATTGCTGGAAAGCATACTAAGGATCAAACTTACTATTTGCTGGAAAAACAAATCAGGGATCAGACCACTGTTTGCTGGGAAAGCAGATCAAGGATCAAGCCCACTGATTGCTGGAAAAGCAGACCAGGGATCAGACCCGCTGATTGCTGGAAAATCAGATCAATGTTCAGGTCCACTGATTGCCAGGAAGACAGATAAATGATTAGACTCACTGATTACTGGAAAAGCAGAAGAAGCATCAGACCATCTGTTTGCTGGAAATGCTGATCCAGGATCAGACGCACTGCTTGTTAGAAAACCAGATGAAGGGTCACAACCACTGAATACTGGAAAATCAGACCAAGGTTCAGAAGAACTGATTGCCAGGAAAGCAGATCAAGGAACAGACCCACTGTTTGCTCGATTGATTGATTCCGGGAAAATCAATGTCAGGTCGGGCACCGCGTACGCTCCCGATAGCACAGATAATCGGCAGGTCAATACGTAGGCAGATCGCTCTGCAGGTCCGTGTGATTGAGTTAGGTCGTGTTCAGCAGTATTTCAGCCAGCTAGCGACGATCTAGATTATTATGATGTGATTAAATGGACATGTGTCACTAGCCAAAAACAGTCAACATGTAGAGAAAAGGAAATTAGCGTTACCATAATTGAGTTAATGCGAGGATCAACAAGGTTGCTTTCTAATGTTAACGTGATTATAGTTTTATTGTAAATGCTGATTGTGAGTTATCGCCCTTATATTAGACACACCAATTTTGTACCACGGGGTCGGTGATCCCTCAGTTACCTGGAATTTGTTTCTGAAAAAAGTCAGTACCGGTAATGGATTTCGTTTCTCCAGTTTGCTGCAGAAACACTCCCTACCCTCCCTCAATGCTCTGTCTTGTGCCATTTTGTAACAGGAAGCTCTTTAAGCTTCCCACCTTTGCTGGTATAGCAACATTGTTTACATTATTTGCTCATTGGTGGCATGTTCTATCACTGCATTTGGTAACACATAATTCATATGTGTTCTCCATGCCCCTGTTATTTTATCATTTATCATTTAAATAACTGATTTGTCATTTGAATTAATGACCCATAAACATTGTCATTAGAATAAATGACTGTATCTGATCGTATTATTTCATGCATTTGCACTGTTTTGATATAGTTGGCTGCTATAGCCTCATGAAGATGTAAACATTTGTAGTCAAAGGTCATTACTTCAGTTAGCGCTAGCCAGTTGCTGCCAATCCCAGGTTATCAAACCAACCAAGAATCCAGTGGTATCTACTCCTCATCCGACTGTGTTTTGTGGTACATGCTGTAAGGGCTAGATCAGAGACTTCGGGTGGGTGATAACAGTTCCATCTTTTAATCCACAGTTATCTGTGGCCCTTTATGCTCCCCACTTTGCTGGTATAATAACAACATTTACATTATTTGCTCAATGGGGGCATGTTTTATCACTGCATTTCCTAACATATAATTCACACAATTCATATGTGTTCTCCATGCCCCTGCTATTTTATCATTTGTCATTTGAATAAATGATTTTCGTTTTAATTAATGACCGTAACCATTGTCATTTGAATAAATGACCTAATCGGCAGGTCAGTGTGATTGAGTCAGGTCGTGTTCAGCAGTATTTCAGCCAGCTAGTAACGAGTGAGTGAGTAAATAGAATTTAACGTCGCTTTCAACAATATGTCAGCTATATCACGACGAACCAACTAAGCACCACCCATCCCAGTTGTGTTCCTGCTACTTCACAGCTAGCGACGATATGGCTTAGGCCTACTATGATGTAATTAAATGGACACTAGTCATATACACAGATACAGTCAGCATGTAGAGAAAGTAAATTGTGGCAGCAGACATGTTTACAAACTATTGATGCCCACTCACACTATATCGAGATTAAAAGCAGTGTATAGAAAATAATGAATTTCGGATCTTTCAGATCGTGTAAAACAAGTTTATTAAGGAATGTGATTTTTACATTTGTAGCTTTTTTGGCTCACCATCCCAGGTGGTGGGCTGTTCAAATCGGTTTTCGTCCGTGGTCCGTCGTCCGTCAGTCAGTCGTCCATCCGCAAGCCATCATTATTATCGCGATTTCTCAGGAACTACTGCGTGGATCTTTCTCAAATTTGGTACACAGATTCCCCTTGGGGTCTCGTTGTGCAAGATACCTTTTCTGGTCAGATTCGAAAATCCAGTATGGCCACCAGGGGGCCGTCTTGGATTTCCCGATGAAACATTGCTATCGTGATTTCTCAGGAACTACCTAATGGATCTTTCTCAATTTGGAACACAGGTTCGCCTTGGGGTCCAGTTATGCAAGATACCTTTTCTGGTCCGATTCTAAAATCCAATATGGCCACCAGGCGGCCGTCTTGGATTTCCCCATGAAACTTTGTTATCGCGATTTCTCAGAAACTACTGCATGTATCTTTCTCAAATTTGGTAAGGGTCCAGTTGTACATGATACATTATTTGTTCCGGTTCGAATATCCAATATGGCCGCATCTTGAATTTCCCCATGACATTTTTTTATCGTGAATTTTCAAGAAATCACTTCATGGATCTTTCTCATATTTGGTACACAGGTTCCCCTGTGGTCCAGTTATGCAAGATACCTTTTCTGGTCCGATTCAAAAATCCAATATGGCCACCAGGCGGCCATCTAATTTCCCCGTAAAATTTATCGCGATTTCTCCGAAAATACTGCATGGATCTTTCTCAAATTTGGTACACAGGTTCCCCTGGGGTCCAGTTATGCAAGATACCTTTTTCTGGTCCGATTCGAAAATCCAATATGGCCACCAGGCGGCCATCTGATTTCCCCATGAAACTTTATCACGATTTCTCCGGAACTACTGCATGGATCTTTGTTACACAGTACACAGGTCCCACATGGGGCCTAGTTGTGGAAGATACCTTTCCGGTCCGATTCGAAAATCCAAGTTATGCTTGAAATTAATAAGGTATTACCGAGTTGTGACGTTGCATCACAAGAGTCGGCGGATCAAACGGTGGGGCATATTTCATATATTGAGTATAGAGAATATCCATAACTTCACCTTCTATATCAAGGAGTTCAAATGATTCCGACTTAAATTTCTTCAAAATTTAAATCAATTAACTTTAGTCCATGCAGTTGCAAGTGAACTGCCCCACAGTTTCGTCTGCCGACGGGTCGGCTACACAAAGGGATGTCACTCTTGTCCCGCAACGTCACAACTCGACAACTGTAGACTACTGTGCGTTTCGATCCAAGGGAGATAATCAGGATTCAGACACTTTCAAAGTTTCAATATTACTGCACGGACCGGATCTCTTCAGTATTAAGTTGTGTACCATCTTACTATTTTCGAGCATGGTATCTTAAAAGAGATAGCTCAAACTAGCCCAGTAAACAGAACAGAATTAGCATTCGTTCGTAATTATAAAATGTTATGTACGTATGTTTCATAGCTCATGCCAAAGTGTCAAAGAGATTTGTCTTCGCTTCCAGTACCCATGCAAAAAATAAAAATACTACAAAATGAAGACGAAGTGTCCTCCGGACATTCATTTTCAGACTAACTTTGCTCATTTCTATTTTACTACAACAACCGACATCAAGAACAGTTTCTAGAAATCTTGAAACTCCTAAAAATTATAAAGGTAATATCTTGGTGTTTTCCAGTGTCCCTTTTACAAACCAATCGTTTGTTCTTAGTAACAATGGACAAAAAGATTCTCTTGTCATTAGCTTACAATTATGAGACAATGGTGGGCCGCAAGATCCTTCAGGATCGCTCGTGTTTTTTTACATATACGGAAATTCTTTTCTTTTCATTTGTGACCATAATGTTTCACAATTGTAACAACAAAAAATCAAGTGTTGTGTAATTTTCGTATTTAACGGTGTTACAGTCGACCTGCAATGTGGCAAGATTCGTTTTGATTGAGAAAGTATTATGAGAAATAACCTTACAAAACCTGCAAAATATCACGATAAAAATACTGTCCCCGTACTGAGTGATATGTTTTATAAATTACATACTTACCTCTATGGATTGCTTAATACGGATAGATAATTACTGCTTCACGTGAACTGGTTTAAGACACAAAACCCGTTTGCGTCAAATAGATTCGATCTAAGTTGTGTCCTGCTTCGTGGTGTATTTTCCTGAACATATATGAAGCTCCTTAATACAACGTACACGCCCATGACCTAGATAGAAATGTAAAGACGACACGTATGACTTTCACCGGGAAGTTTACAGGGAGTTCCCCTCACTAATTTCGTGTAAATACGATACGAAAATTGACATGTAACACGTGTTACAGTACTACGGATATAGTCGATGAAACTGTTTAAATATTCAATCTTCGTTTTCCTCTTCTTCCAGCAATGTTTATTTAGTTCAATAAAGGATCAATAGGCGTGGCCTAGTTCTCACAGATTGAGACATACGTGTGATACTAATATATTATCAGTACACTGTGGTGATCTGTTACCGTGTATCTGCCCGAGTTCGATGAGGCTGCTTGCCGTATCGCCCGAGCCCGAATCTGCGGTAAATTATGAGAGAAACAAGGCGAACTACTTCGCGAGAGGGTTTTTTTTAGGTGTAGGAGATGCCCGGTTCATTATACGATTTTCTGCTCTAAATCGCTGCGCGCACGCGCGAAAACAAAATGTCGAGCAGATTGCAGTTGGATTGTCGGTGGCTATCTGTTTCAAACGAAATCCGTGAATTACAATAAATGAAGTCTGTCCCGTCTCCAGTACTACACATATTGCAAGTTGGAATTGCTACAGTATCAAGGTACCGGTATTTTTTTTTCTTTTTTCTTTTTCGAATGCAACTTTCGCAACACCGAACAACATGATCAACTAATCAGTCAGCCATGGCATAGTCGTTGTGTACATTGGAGCATAATTTTAATGGTATACCGAAACACTGATACTCCTTTCAGATATTGGACAAGATAATGAATCAGAGTAATGCTGGAGTCAAACGAAATCCCCCCCACCCCCCAACCTCGGGCAAGGGTCCGGTTTAGTGGTGGATTACCTGGGGATTCACAACATGTTTACGCCCCAGGGAGTGGGGTTTTCACACATTTTCAGTCCTCAGTTAAGACTTCTTCTACCTAGGGATGGGACATAAATTGTATTTGGTTGAGGTTTAGGTGGGGATTCACTTCAATGTTTTGCCCCAGGGGGTAGGGCATTGAAGCATTTTAACAACTCTCATTTGCTAAGTCCCCACTAAACCCCGAGGTTGGGGGGGGGGGGGTTCACTTGACTCCTGCATAAGCACGGCGATGGATTGCTTTTCGAATGTTTGCAATTTGTTGTTGAAAATGAACAGATTGCCAGGTAGCTTAGAAAACATCTCTATGACACGACAAATATTTGACAATCGGCCTTTCCTGCGTCCAATTTAGCAGAAAAGGCCGATTGTCAAATATTTTGTTCATAGATATGTTTTCAAAGCTAATTGCCAGGCATTACTAACGGTTCATACCAGATGGACAAGTTAATTACTTCAATTTCAAATCAAAGTCAAACTCTTAAATAATATTAATTTTTACCTTTTATTTTAACACTGATAACTGATAGTTTTGTATGGAATGACACTGGCAAAGATTTTTTTATGTTGCTATGTATCATTTTTTTTTTAAGAAAAATGGTGTCAACTTATGCTTGAAACAGGAAGCTTTAGTCAAATGTAACTACATTTAAACATATATACACATGGATACAAGCCACACTGCTGGCCATGAATAAATTGCGGTGTACATGTAATAATTGATTACACACCTTAAAATTGAGGCATACAATTACACAGGAGTCAAATTTACAATCTCAGTGTTTTGATAATGAAATTCAGCAATGGAGCTTGCTAGCCGAAACAAAATTCCACAGAGGGTGCAGCTATAGTATCAGGTAAAAAGACGTTTAATTATACGTTCCAAAGTCCACGCATCACAAAAAGAAACTATATGTCATAAAAGGAGCGACTGCGAGAAAACGATGCATTTGTGATGTCGCATCATAGCGCCATTTCACCTCATACTTATGCGAGTGATGTACAGCTTAGCACCGAGCCAATAACGGGATACGTTATTACAATATATATCAATTATACATGAAAACAGCATACATTATTAATACTAAATACCAGTAATTTATCATGTGATGGTGTCATGTAATTCGATTCATTTTTGATATTTGTCAATTGAACAATAATTACAAACGCTATGTAGCCTACAAAATTCAACAATATTTTAGTTTGTCATGCCTGCCAATATATGTGGTGGAGAAAAACCAGTATTGCAGCGCAAATCACCATCACCAGAACTAATTTACAAATTTCCGAGTATATAATATACATGAAGGCCCATTTCCACAGCACGCGTCGCGACAACCACAACTGCATTCCACAACGTTTTGCAGTTTGGCGCATTTTGACACTCTCGCCATTCCAGCCATTCAACGGGAGGGATTCCCCTCAGCCTAGCCGGGCCTATGGTTTATATCCCCTCCGATTGGTCGATATTTCAGCGACAACGCGTTGAAATAACCTGGTTCTAATTTTGTCGCTTGCTGTGAGTACTACACCATTGAATAACATGAGGGCTATTTTTCGGATGTGGTTGTCACTGCGAAAACGCGTGCTGTGGAAATGGGCCTTAACCCGGCAACAGAGTTTAGCCCAATGCATTATTCTAATGGGCAAATGAGGTCCCTGAAATCAGGACTGATGAAAGTAAATACACATAATCAATACAGAATTAGACTGTATTTATATCCGTTTAGATTTGACAAACATATTTGACATCTATTTATCATATTTGTATTTAATTCTTAAGACTAACTTCCAGCATTAATAAAATTATTGTTTAGAACGTCACGTTTACTTGCAGGTATTGTAGGACTTAAGCCCCAACCACATGTACTCAATTCTATGGAGGCTGATAGCTGCCATCGCATTCGCGCCCTCGCGACCTGTAAATTTGCAAAAATTGTAGGGGCGCGAGTGGCTCAATACTGCCATGTTCGCGCGTTCGCGGGGTCGCGATTGCGAGAATGCGCGAACACGCGAACGAGCACCGTTCGCGCGCGACTGGTGCTCGTTCGCGTGTTCGCGTGATCTCGCAATCGCGACCCCGCGAACGCGCGAACGGTACCGTTCGCGTGTTCGCGTGTCGCGCGATCGCGCCCTTCAAGAGGGCGCGATTGCGCGAACACGCGAACACGCGAACGGTACCGTTCGCGCGCGACTGGTGCTCGTTCGCGTGTTCGCGTGTTCTCGCAATCGCGCCCTCTTGAAGGGCGCGATCGCGCGACACGCGAACACGCGAACGGTACCGTTCGCGCGTTCGCGGGGTCGCGATTGCGAGATCACGCGAACACGCGAACGAGCACCAGTCGCGCGCGAACGGTACCGTTCGCGTGTTCGCGTGTTCGCGCAATCGCGCCCTCTTGAAGGGCGCGATCGCGCGACACGCGAACGGTACCATTCGCGCCTTCGCGCCTTCCTGTTCAAAAAGTGTTTGCGCATGTTCAGGGACCATCTCAAAACAGAACAATTGAAATTGTTTGTTTTATTACATTGGGATTAGATTGATAGCCTATATTCTGATCAATAATCAGACGTGTAGTTTGCTTACTGTATGTAGGCCTATCATATATATGAAATTGCAGTTTTATACACATTGTTTGACTTTATTTCTCTTAGAAAATCAAAATCCGCATTGCCGGCGACGTAGTCCGTATTTCGGTCATCGGAACCTTGCTCAATTCAATTTTCGTTTTTTTGCTTTTGGTTTCTCAAAATCAAAAATTGAAATTTGACCGTCAATTTTCAATTTTCGTTTTTCGTTTTCGGTTTCTCAAAATCAGAAATTGAAATTTGACTTTCAATTTTCGAATTTCCTTTTTCGTTTTATCTCGCGC
Organism: Hanleya hanleyi; assembly: GCA_036873755.1. Taxonomy (NCBI): domain Eukaryota; kingdom Metazoa; phylum Mollusca; class Polyplacophora; order Lepidopleurida; family Hanleyidae; genus Hanleya; species Hanleya hanleyi. The sequence continues at coordinate 10,296 of JAVTVY010003012.1, read as the reverse complement.
AAAAATGAAAATCAAATATTGAAAATTGCCTCGACTTGTCCGTTTTTCGTTCTTTTTATTTTAACTTTGACGCGTCAATGTTAACTGCACACGCGCAAGGCTTATGATGTCACTTTCGGTCCGCGGAGTAGTATGGAAAGCGCAAATCGGATTGTTTAAGCAAGTGTGGAGCATAATATGGAAAACCAGTAGGGGGAAAGATTTGAGAGGTTCATTACACTATAGATCTCTGGAGCCAGGCATTCGACCTAGATTATAATGGGCCAACTGCGCATGTGCAGAAGCGAGTAGGCGTTCGTGCAGCAGGTGTGATGCATTATATTGAGAACAACCGGGGTGATACACACGGTAGTTTCATTAAAGTAGGGTGGTATAATAAATACGTGGGTACCATAATCATAACCCCCAAAGGAACTTCCCGCGTCGATGCATTGAAGCGTTTGACACCCGCACTTAAAGCGTTGAAACGTTTTTGACGCTGAACGTTGACGGGCATCTGAACGCTCCAACGATCCAGGTCCCAAAAATAGAGAATGGAGATTGGACCTGAAGCATTCAGACGTCTGGCCTCAAACGTGGCGATTGTGTGCTTGTTTGAAATGGTGGTTTCTTGCCCTATGCGGATTTCGCGGCCCATCACCGCGATGCTTACTCTTATTGATATTACATCTTTGTTGGTATCTGTATAAATACTATATTTCAAATCAATAACAAATAGCGGTTGTGTGCATGAATGCTGTTCGCTTTTGTAGCTCTCTAAACATCTATTTTTAGAAGTGAGAAAATCTAAGACTGCGTCCTGATTATCTCAGGCCTCAATGTCAATAGCCAATGAGAACAGCGGGATGCTACCTATCCAGACCTGTCCGGTGCATCTTCACAAGTCCAAGTAAATCGTGAATCCTCGCACAGGGTTTACCTGGACATTTTTGGTGATTCGAGTGAGTTCTTGGGTCGTTGCTTCAATCTCGAACATTTCATCCCCAGAGGTTATTTTGAATTAGCATGTCGGTATCCCAAGCCGACGGTTTTTGCTTTGACTCACTATGCCGATTTCAGCCTGACATCAAAGTGCAGTTAGTGGACTGTCGTAATGAGCTAGCTGAGACTGTTCAATAATTGATTTGATATAGAGAATACCCCTTGATTTTTTTTTATACAGAACTACCGTTGGCAACTAACCAAGGCAATGTATAGATACCCTAACAAATCGATCAATACACTGGCTTCCGAGGATGGCCTGGTGGGCCACATGCCTCTCACGATCCACACCTCTTATACGACACGATTTGCGTTTTCTATTCTACTCGGTGTACCGGAAGTGACATCATAACCCGTCCACGTGCGAACTTCACATTGATACGTCAAAGTTAAAATCAAAAAACGAAAAACGGACAAGTCGATTGAAAATTGACTGTCAAATATGAATTTTCGTTTTTTGTTTTTGCAATCCCAGAATCAAAAATTGAAAATTGACGGTCAAATTTCAATTTTTGATTTTGAGAAACCAAAAACGAAAAACGAAAATTGAATTGTGCAAGGTTACACGGACCTAGCATCTGTCGCGCACATATTTGATTATTGTGAGCTGAAATATAGGCTTATAACGTTAACGTAACACAATAATCTAATTTTGTAGTTCCAAGATTCAATACACATAGTCTGCTTGAGATGGTCCCTGAGCATAATTTCCGCACATGCGCAAACACTGAACCGGAAGGCGCGAACGCGCGAATGGTGCTCGTTCGCGTGTTCGCGCGATCTCGCAATCTCGACCCCGCGATCGCGCGACACGCGAACGCGGGGTCGCGATTGCGAGATCGCGCGAACACGCGAACGAACACCATTCGCGTCTTCTCGTGTTCGCGCAATCGCGCCTTCAAAGAGGGCGCGATCGCGCGACACGCGAACGCGCGAATGGTGCTCGTTCGCGCGCGAATGGCGCTCGTTCGCGTGTCGCGCGATCTCGCCCTTTTTAAGGGCGCGATCGCGCGACACGCTAACGGTACCATTCGCGCGCGAACGAGCACCAGTCGCGCGCGAACGGTGCTCGTTCGCGTGTTCGCGCATTCTCGCAATCGCGACCCCGCGAACGCGCGACCATGGCAGTATTGAGCCACTCGCGCCCCTACAATTTTTGCAAATTTACAGGTCGCGAGGGCGCGAATGCGATGGCAGCTATCAGCCACCATACAATTCACTGTGTTTAGTGTGTTTATTTGTACGTGTGCATGTGTATGTGTTTATTTGCACGTGTGCATATTTATATATGCGTGTAAATGTATATTTTGATAAGCGTTCACATGGTTATAACAAGATATAAGTAAAACAAGAGGCAAACCATAATGGAACCTATCAGTTCAAAGGTCACAGGTCATGGTCACCATGGATTAAAGGGAGTAAGCATTTTATGTACATTAATTCAAGTTACCTTCATCAAATTTCCCAGGTGGCTTACTCTTGTAAGTCTAATGAAGACTATTTACATGTATATAACAGTGACAATAATGAAGGTTAAATTTTGCCATGACCCAAAAGGAGTATGGTCAAAGTTTTCATGTCACAACAAAATGTTTCTGTTTGACAGTAATAATTCATGGGGATATGGGGCATAAATGTTCCACAGAACTTTTTTTTTTAATTTATTGAACAGTATTTTCTCTGTTTTAGTCCAAATTACATGGTATGCATATTTGCTATGCGTTCGCATGACGAGAATGCACACAGTGCAAATTTACAAATGTGTAAATATACTTTTGCACAGCCTCCGGACCAGATGCAAATTTACTCTTCATGCAAATATACACACGTGTGCAGGTGCGCTCACATGCCGAGTTTGCACACATGTATTCTATTTTGCACAGTGTGCAAATTTACACCGGTGTGTATACATGTGCATGTGATCAGGACTTTAGTTTAAAATTTTTCCGTGTGCATGTCCCCTAAATTCAGAATATAATTTTAAAGAAACTCTTGTAACTAAAAGTATATGATAATTAAAATGAAATTAGTACATGTAGATGCATATGTAAAACACACTACAAATACAGTGCTTTCATTGCAGATATGGTGTTGGGGACATTTGTATGGCTGCATTAACAGTCTGAGATAGTGTATCAGATCTAGTGACTGGAAGACTAGGTGGACAGATATTAATGTTCAAAGTACAGTTGTTGAATGTCGCCTCTTGAAAAACACCAGCTGCTGTGTGACTAGCACTGTGAGTTTCAGACCGTCTCTCAACAAAACTTTCACAAACAACCGGAGGATTGGTTGGTGGAGTGGCTTGGTGTGGGGTTATCGCCCCTTGATTGCTGTTAGGAGCTTTGCCTTGTGCAGCTGTATTTTCTTGAAGACTTATTATGTTTGACATTTCTTCCTGTTGTTCGAGGGAAGCAACTGCATAATGGTTTAAAGAAGCGACATTCTTGTGGCCCGTTAACTGCGCAATTGTTGTCGGTGCTACCCCAGCATGAAGTAACCGGGTCGCTGTTGTTGAACGCGCACTGTGATTTGTTTTTCGACCTTGCAAATTACCTTTCTTAGCCATCGTTTTCATCATGTCATTCAGGTAGTTTTTTCCAAGCGGCTGACATTTATACCATTTTTCACTGTTAGGCTTTCTTTTGTAGTTAATTGATAAGTAGAACGGGCTGTCTACCTGGCACATTTCTTGAGGGCGATGTGATTTGAAGATTTTGTACGCTTCAACAGTCTTTATTTTCAATTGCGAATTGTTTGGGCGCAAAAGCCCTCTGATTTCCGAATGAAATTGCTCCATTTCTTGTTTTAGTGTCTCTTTCATTAAATTTAAGAAATTCTAATCCTCTTTCGTCTTCGTGTAGGGTGATATCGCCCCATTTAAGTTTTCTGTTTTCGTCACGGCCACGGAGGCCAAAATGCATGGTGTTGTTCAGCCAAATTTTATTTTGTAATGCTTTGGGGCTTTCATTTCCAATAATTTGTTTTCTTCAAGAATGCTTTGCCCTCTAACGGTTAGCGGTGTTGCTTTATTCGGCCTGTTGCCCTTGCCTTTTTGTTTCAGTTCTTTTCTCTTAGACGCCAGAACATCCCTACTTGTTCTGAATTCGGGACCAAATATGATGCTTGTTATGTAGTTTTACTCTCGAAGAAATCGATCAATGCCACGGTGGTAGCTCGTTAACGTGTCTGGTTCATATTCAGAACCATCGTACTTCCGAATGGACAGGATAAATGAACCCAAGTAGTTGTTGAGTTCCACTGGCGGGATGGTCTCAACATTCCTGTTCTCAAACCGAGGAGCTGCCTTAAGCCACCTGGTGAATACATTCATCACACTCCCTGTTTTCCGCACTGTATTTTTATTTTGCATATTTTTAATAAAGTCAGCACGATCTTGACTTTCTTCGATAAATATCGGTTGCTTTGACCTCTTGATTTCACTTTCAGTGTATGGTAAGATCTATGTCACTGTTACTTGTATCACTTTCGCTCTCAATATTATCAGGGGATGCAAGTGTAACTGCAGGGCAATCTGTTAGTTGGGCTGGTGGGAGGGGACAAGTTCTTTCACTTTCACACATGATTTGACTTTGATCCAAAGCCATGGGATGTTGTCGCTGTTGGTTGAAGTTTCACTGTCCGACAAGAAACCTAAATCAAAATTTGGACGTTCAGAGTCTGAATTTGTACCAAACAGGCTTTCATAGTCAAGGTCTATTATTGCGTCATCACAAACTGACACATTCCGATCGGGAATCTCCTCCTCCATGAGGACCACTGACGTCACACAGTACAGTAGGCCACGAATATAGGTCAATAATGCGATAACGACAATAGAAAAGTTAATAACATTAAACAGGAACAAACTATATGCACATGAATGACACCAACAACTGGAAAACGGTGAAATCGAGCAGCTAGGCAATGGTAGGACTAGAGTTGGCAACGAAGCGAAGATTATATAATGTCGGATGTACGGTGGCAGACGACATTGTTATCTATTATTTATTTGGGAATTTTGGTCGTACGTCTGCTTGTTTTTCTGTGTTGTTTTTTTTATGTGATGTTTACTCACTAAAAATGAGCAAACCGCAAGTTTTGAGTGTATGCAATGTGAGTTTTGGGTTTAAATTCTGTGCTGTATTTGATGACCTAGATAATTTCACAGCTGTGTCAGGGAGGGGTTTCCCAGTGTCGCATTCCAGGTCACTGAGGTCACGGTCAAAAGTAGTCCGGCTAACTTTCAATCATCTGACAGTGACACGAGAGGGCAATATAAGCACGAGAGGGCGATACGGAAACGGAAAACTCAAGTCTGTATCGCAATCCTAACATACATAGGTATGTGATAATGAATCTTAGCATTAAAACAGGCATTTTCCCGGATAGTTGGAAGAAATCAAGAATATACCCTCTACACAAAAGTGGGTCTGTGAACAAGGCTGAGAACTATCGTCCCATTTCAATTCTCCCCATTCTATCTAGGCTCCTTGAGCGGCATGTACATGATTGGATATATACATTCATAACCTCTCATGATCTGTTAAGTGAATCTCAATCTGGATTTCGACCGCAGCATTCCTGTTTTACCGCACTGACTAACCTGATAGAAAAATGGTCACAAGCCATTAATGACAAAAACATAGTTGGCTCCGTCATGATTGATTTCAAGAAGGCGTTTGACCTGATAGGCCATACACTTCTTCTGGCTAAACTAAAAATTTATGGTTTCAATGAGACTGCATTAAGATGGATGTCCTCTTATTTCAGTTCAAGATTTCAGAAAGTTTGCCTTGGCAATGTTTCATCTGAACCTCTGACTGTCAAAACAGGTGTACCCCAAGATTCAATTCTTGGACCTCTATTATTTATCCTGTATATGAATGACTTTATTTTATGTATTGATGACTGTGATGTTGAAACATATGCCGATGACACTACTATTCATGCCTCGTCAAAATATTTGCCAGTCTTAGAAGATAAAATTAACAGTGGTATGCGTCAAGCTTGTACATGGTGCACTGAAAACAAAATGGTTATCAATCCGGTTAAAACTAAAGCAATGTTAATTGGATCTTCTCAGAAACTAAGACAATGTGGTAGGAATTCTTTTAACATCACAGTCAATGACAATCTTATTGATACTGTTGACCAACAAAAATTACTTGGCCTTCACCTGGATAAAAATCTGTCTTGGCAATCTCATGTTAACCATGTATGTACCACTATCTCTAGGTTACTATCTGTCCTGAGGAAACATAAGAAACTTCTGCCACAAAACTCAAGGCTATTATTTTATAATGGCTACATTGCACCTCACATCAATTACTGTCTTAGTATCTGGGGAAACTGTTCAAATCAGCTACTAAACAGAATACACAAACTCCAGAAGTCTGCTGCTCGCCTTATCCTGGACAGGCCTAATCTCACACCATCAGAAGAACTCTTCAGGACATTACAATGGCAAACTGTTTTTGAACTAGTTCAGTATCATAAGAGTCTCACAGTCTACAAATCACTGAATGGGTTTTATCCAGATTATATGAATCAACTGTTTACTTATAACCCTACTCCATACAGAAATCTAAGATCTGCCACCACCAATATACTCAAAGTCCCATTCCCACGTACTGAAATGTTTAAGAAAAGTCTGTCATACTCTGGGCCAGTCCTCTGGAATTCTTTACCCTCTGAAACACAACAAGCTTCTTCAGTTCAAAGCTTCAAATATGTGTATTTGAAACACAGGGCAACATAACATGCATATGTTAAACTAAATGTCCATGTATATATTGCAATCTATGTATGTTTATATTGTATATCATTTAAGAAGTATGTTGCTTCTCGGTTTGTGTGTGTATGTGTGTGTTTGGAGGGCCTCAGGGAAGATCAGCATTTACTGCTGACTGAGTGTACTGTGTACATCACCCTCAGTAAATAAAGATTATTATTATTATTATTACTTTAGGTGAGGATCCAGGGTTCTAGATCGCCGAAGAAGCGTTCTGAGCGATTTCTTGCGTCAATCAAAATCACTCTGCATTGAAGTGTATTTTTAGTTCTTTCCTAACCCTTTTACCATGAAAACGCAATCGATGGTTTTCTGCGATGCTGAATTACAAAAAATTGTGTATAGTATAGTACTTTATCCTAGGCACATCGTGTAGAAGTAACCGAGATGATGCATCGATAATGTATACCAAATTTTACATTGAGCATTTGAACAGTGTCAGAGATAGAGATCATTAATGATTTTACATAAGTTAAAGATGGTTGCCCATCCTTCCCGTCACTCAGAGGAACTAATGTGGTTATTCATTAATGCAAGTCTCTTCATAAATCGATGCTGTAAATCAAGTTTCGTATAGAACATTTGAATGGTATCAGAGATAAACATCATTAAAGATTTTGAATAAATTAAAGATGGCCGCCAAGATTTCCGCCCAATCAGAGAAACCAGATCTGTCATTCATCGTAAGTCTCTTGATGCATCAATGATGTATACCAAATTTTACACTGAGCACTCCAACGGAATCAGATATAGAGATCATTACTGATTTTGCCTAAATTAAAGATGGCCACCAAGGTTTTCAGTCAATCAGGTCCCGATTCAAAGTATCTGGATGTATCGATGATATATACCAACCTTCATATAAAACAATTGAATGGTAACCGAGATATGTAGGCTATCATTACCGATTTCGTATGAATTAAAGATGGCCTCCAGGGTTCCCAGCTAATCAGAAAAGCCTGTTTGGTAATTCGTTGAAAGTTGCTTGATGTATCGATGATGTATATCAAATTTCGTATTGAACAGTTGAATGGTTTCCGAGATATGGATCATTATCCATTTTGCATGAAATTAAAGATGGCTGCTAAGGTTCCCACCCAATCAGGTCCCAATTCTATAGGCTTCTGGTCCTTGACTAGGTAAATAAGCATACCAAATTTGGAATTCATCAGCGGAACAGTTTTCCGGCTATCTCGCTCACGAACGGACGTACGGACAGGCGGACGTACAAGATGATGACAATACCCCATGGCCAAAATTGGCCGAGGGGTAAAAACATGGGTCTGTGCCTGATAAATTTTAAGCCTGTTGGGGTTGCAACTCATTCATAGAAAGCTCCCTGTACATGAACAACTGCACTGACAACTGCGTGCCATCATCTGTCAGTCTGAAGACCGGCAAGGTTGAATTCAGTTCAATTCAGGAAATTGATCATATGCACAGTGTGCACCCAAACATTAGGAACACAGTTGTAATTAATATAGTAATATACATGTGTGGACACAAATGATTCGTGCAGAAGCTTCAGGGTAAATCATATGATGTGCAATACAATTATTTGTTAGCAAAATTGAAGAAATGTTGTCCTTCGTTTAAGATGACACGAAATTCAAAAATCAGGGATTCAGTACTGCGGGGATTTCCCCGCCAGTTATTTCACATTATACTTCTGAAATAAAATATGGTTCATGCAAAAGCTTTAGGGTAAATCATATGATGTGGAATAGAATGATTTCATATAGCAAAATTGAAGGCCCATTTTGACTGGAACGGACAAGAAGAAGAGAAACTCAGTGGTGCCACCTTCAGGCAGATGTTGCTGAAATGCAATACGGACTGGCGTCCTGTTGCAAGGAATGCGTATTCTGAATTTCGGAATAATCCAACACAGCATTAGGAAGTTATCGCTTCGAACAGATGTACACGAAAAAAAAATCTATTTTGACCCAGTGGCGCCACCTTCAGGCCGATGTTGCTGACATGCAATACGGACTGGCCTCTTGTCGCAAGGAATGCGAATGCTGAATTTCGGAAGAATCCAACAAAGCGTTAGGAAGTTATCGCTTCGAACAGACATGCACGGACGTACACGAACATCCACGGACTCAAAGAAGCAAGAACCAGTGGCGCTACCTTCAGGCAGATGTTGCTGAAATGTAATACGGACTGGCGTCTTGTCACAAGGAATGCGTATTCTAATTTTGGAAGAATCCAACAAAACTTTAGGAAGTTATCACTTCGAACAGACATGCACGGACGTACACGGACATCCACGGATGCAAAGAAGCAAGAACCAGTGGCGCCACCTTCAGGCAGATGTTGCTGAAATGCAATACGGACTGGCCTCTTGTCGCAAGGAATGCGAATGCTGAATTTCGGAAGAATCCAACAAAGCGTTAGGAAGTTATCGCTTCGAACAGACATGCACGGACGTACACGAACATCCACGGGCACAAAGAAGTAAGAACCAGTGGCGCCACCTTCAGGCAGATGTTGCTGAGATGTAATACAGACTGGCATCTTGTCGCAAGGTATGCATATTCCGAATTTCGGAAGAATCCAACAAAGCATTATAGGAAGTTATCACTTCGAACAGACGTACACGGACATTCACGGATACGAAGAAGCAAGAACTAGTGGCACCACCTTCAAGCAGATGTTGCTGAAGTGCAATACGGACTGGTGTCTTGTCGCAAGGAATGCGTATGCCGAATTTCGGAAGAATCCAACTAAGCGTTAGAAAGTTATCGCTTCGAACAGACATGCACGGACGTACACGGACATCTACATACGCAAAGAAGCAAGAACTAGTGGCGCCACCTTCAGGCAGATGTTGCTGAAATGCAATGCGGACTGGCGTCTTGCCGCAAGGAATGCATATTCCGAATTTCGAAAGAATCCAACAAAGCGTTAGGAAGTTATCGCTTCGAACAGACATGGACGGACATCCACGGACACAAAGAAGCAAGAACCATTTTAAAGTCCCCGGCCGCGTTGCGGCGGTGGACAACAAATAAAGGGCACTTACATTCACAGAATCGCTCATGTTTTGGGAGTCGATCTGACCGTGGCGGTTAGCGCGACTGTTCACATGTCCAAGATGATCTTGGGTCGATTCCTACAGAGCTAGTCTTTGCTTCCCCACTCTCTGCTGTCAGAAGTGTTAAGCAATTCGATAGCAAAATTAGAACATCAATTGACATTGAGCATGAAAAATACATTTATATGTCTGAACATAACATTTTATTTCAAAGCCGAGAGATGAGATTATTTGGTAATTCTCACGTATAAGTAGATTAAATTGAAACCCATCAAGGAGAAACAGAGATTATGCCAGCGCACATGTTAACGATGGATTAACGTTAGACATCATGAGAGCACGTGGACGCAACCTGTCAATCCTACATGCCCCTACATCAACTTACAATATTCCTATGTGTATGTCAAATTAAATGGTTTGGTACGAGAAAGGAACAGACACAAAAAAAACGAAAGTCACATTAAATATGATTTTTTCAACT